>JAJPUD010009929.1:26175-68556 GCA_023553655.1 Myrmecobius fasciatus | reverse complement strand
GAATAATCAAAGTATTGTTGGGGATGGGAAAAGAAAGTCTTGTATCTGAGTTATGTCTTTTGCATGGGTAGGATTTCAAGAGATCAAGATGGTAGAGATGCCCACTGAAAGAAGAGCAAAGTCCTGGAGATAGGAAGGAATAAAGCAGGAATACTGAGTATTTTAGTTTGACTGCACTAGAAATATGTGATTAGACTGGAGAGATAAGCTGGGTACAAAAGGTAAAAGGTCATAAATGGCAAATGACAGGATCTAAAAACATATCAATAGAATAGGACACTGGATTGATCCTAATAATATTACAATTAATATAGATAAATGTAAAGTATGTCATAGATTCCAAAGTCAAATCTTCAAGTATAAGAAGGGGAGGTAAAGCTAAGCACCAGTCCATCTGAAAAAAGTCTAGGAATTTTAGTAGACTTAGGGTGACAATTAAGTGCATCAGGGGATAGAGTCCCATATTTGGAGTCAGGAAGACCTGATTTCAAATCCAGCCTTACATCCTTTCTAGGCATGTGATGCTGGGCAAGTCACCTAACCTTTGTCTGCCTCTATTTATTCATCTGTAAAATGCATATAATAATATCTACCTCCCAAAGTTATTATGAGGATAAAGTGAGATACCATGTGTAAAGTATTTTGCAAATCTTAAAGTACTATATAAATGTTGCTATACCATCACTACCATCGTTACTGCCACTGCTACTGCTACCACTTCCTCCTCCTGCTCCACCACCACCACCAGAACTATGACTTTATTACTTTTTTGTCTTCATCATCTCTGTCTCCTCTTCCTCCTCCTCCCATTACTACTATTACTACTACTACTACTATTACTATTACTATTACTATTACTACTATTACTACTACTACTACTACTACTACTACTACTACTACTACTACTACTACTACTACTACTGATGTGGTATAGCTTCTAGGGAAATATAGTGGTGGTATTGGGGTCCCCTGACCTTGGGGATCTTCTATTCTAATAATAAGTCATTAGTCTTATATCTTCTAGCTTTGGAATGTGCCTCAGGAAACTTCCACAGATCAAACTCCTGAGACAATAGCAAATAAGACCCCTCCTCAATTCGTTGCTGACTGGTCAGTAATAAGTTGGTCAAGAGAACCACATTCTGAGGACCACTCCTTCCTACCTATGAGCCACAGAATTAGCATATGTATGATTGAAAGCTGGATAAATATATCTTCTTGCTTCTGTTTCTGTGCTGAAATTCCCTTAGAATACCAGCCCGCTTTTTGTAACGATGTTATAATTATTCTTGCAATAAAACTTTGCCCCTTAAGTAGGAGATGGATTCAAGTCTGAAAATTCTTTTGAGACCTCATGACATTGGCCTGGGACCCCAAATTTTGTGGTCTCCTTTCCCAACCTCAACACTATCACTACTACTACTACTACTACTACTACTACTACTACTACTACTACTACTACTACTGTACTATTAGTACTACTACTACCACTACCACCACCACTACTACTACTCTTACTACTACTACTATCACTACTACTGCGACTACTCCTACTACTACTCTTACTACTACCACTACTACTACTACTCTAACACTACTACTACTAGTCTACCACTACTACTACTACTACTACTACTACTACTACCACCACCACCACCACCACTATGATTGTTTTCCTTCATTCTTGAAGAGGACCAAAATTACGTCAATATGCTGGGGATCAAGGTACAGCCTGTCTGACCAATCAGATCAATATAAGTATGGATGACTCTAGCACAGGTTGGAAGTCCATATGAACATCTAGAGAGGAGATGGCTCTCAATTTGATATTCTCTTTTTCTTTTGAGTTATTGCAATTCTGCTTTGCTCCTAGAGCACAGCACTTTCTCTGACGAGGGCACACCATGATGGATGGTTCTGTGCCAGTGTCTCCCATGTCCCATAATCAATTCAGAGACCCTGAAAGTGTCCTTTTGAACTTCATGTGAGCTCTTCTACTACCCCTACTACTACTACTCCTTTTACTGCTACTATTACTCCTCCTCTTCCTTTTTCTCCTCCTTCTACCTTAACGTTTATTGCTACTACTACCACAATTTCAGTATAATCCATTTGTGACTGAGAATGCAACCTCAGGCTTTTTTTAAAACATTATTCCTAGGTCTATCTGGAGAGATTGCTGGATAGGAGCCAAAGTGTTTTGTGAACTTCTAGGTGCCACATCTGATCATCTAGAGACCAGCCAGAGCATGTGACCAGGATGACGAAGGGCCTAATATATATGTAGTTCAGTTGAAGAAATTTGGAGAGTATAACTTGGAGAAAGAAATTTGGCAAGAAAGCATGATAACTGTCTATACATAGCTGAAGAGCTATCATATGGAGATGTGATGAAACTTATTTAGTGTCACTTCTCAGGAGAGACCTAGAAGCAACGCAAGGGAGTTGAAAGGCAGATTTGATGTAAGAAAAAACGATAATAATTAGAAACTCATTCTAATTAGTTTCTAATTTCTAAGTCTGGAATCAGATATCTCAGGAGACAGTGGTTTACTTTCAAGTATCTTCATGCATTTAATGTGTGGTAAAAAAAGATTTTGGAGAGGGACGCTCAAGTCATTTTCAACTGAAACTCTGTGGTTCTGAATTTGAACTTTTCTCAGTAGGCAAAAGGATAGGGACTGGCATGATTATGACATCAGTTTGGGAAGATTAATATGGCAATGAATGAGGCAAGCTTACACACATATCTATGTAGCTATATAGCACCAAATAAATGCTTATTAGATGGACTTAGGAGGCTGTTTCATTAGACTAAAGGAGAGGTTAAGAAAGCCTAAAATGGAGTAGTGATAAAAGGAATGGGAAAAAAAAGGGAAGGCATATGTCAAAATTAAACTGGACAGGATTTTAAAGAAGAGGATCAGATATCATTCTCCATAACTATGAATGTTCCCTAAGACTCTATCCTGAGCTACCTTCTCTTTTTTCTCTAGCCACTCTAAACTGATTAACAATGAGTCTGGGTGACCTGGAAAGATAGTGACATTTTCCCAAGAGTATTTGTACCTTAAGTATTAATTCTAATTGTGAAATGGAATGCTTTACTTATCACTGGAAGAGTTTTAGGCCTCAGGGAACAGATGAGGTAGGATTGGGGGAAAAAAACTGTTTTTGTCTCCTAAAATCACACCACTTCAGAAGCAATCACCTTTTTTTTTTCTTTTGTTCATGCTCATTCTATGAATGGAACTGCAATTTCCTCAGGATCCCTTTTGTTCCATTGTTTCAATCCTACCCAACTCTTTGAGACCACTTTGGGGGTTTTCTTGGCAGGGATACTAGAGTGGTTTGTCATTTCCTTCTCCAGTTCATTTTAAAAATGAGTAAATTGAGACAAACAGGGTCACATAGATGGTATCTGAGGTCATATTTGAGCTTGGGAAGATGAGCCTTCTTGATTCTGGCCCAGGATTCTATCCACTATGCCACCTGGCTGCCCCTCAGACACTCTAGTTCCTTTAAAAAATTAAGCTCATGTCCCCTCCCCTATAAGGCTGTTGCAGATTTCTCCAGCTGTGCATACATCCCCCTGAAATGAGGTTTTGGGGGTGGAAGGGGAAAGAGACTGAAGCAATCTGGAGTTGATGGCCTTCAATTACAGCTCAAAACCAGCAGTCTACAAGTAAACATAAGATAATACTCAAACTTCAATTATGATCATAATTATCTCATTCAATATTGTCTCCAGAAAGAGCTAAAACAATTAGCAGCATCACAAAAATGTATTTTAATGGTCACAGTAGCAGGGCAAGGTCTCCAGAAGTTACTGTAGCTACAGTAGAATCAGATTTCCATCCCTTCATTACTATATTGGGTTATATATACATATATATATATACACACATATATCTTATATATATACACATATATGTGTGTGTATATATATAAGATATATGTGTGTATATATATACATATATATGTATATATAAAATATATGCTGGTTTATGTGGTTCCCTATGGAATTCAACCTTAGGGTCTAGCCTTCTCTGTGTTATCCTTAAGAGTTGTTATCTCTGAGAAGAAATTCCAAAAGTCTCTTTCTACTATCATAATCATGTTTGCTTTTACTTGAACTTCTACACTTAGAGTTTCATTTTCTTGGTTTAATATTTTGATCTTTTTGTTTTGAAATATAAATACACCCAAAGGGGCAGTAACATGTTGGACCTTCTGCCTCATGATGACCTCAGCAAAAGTGCATTTATATCTTTCTGAAGAATAGATTTAAATAGGAAGGAAAATACGGGGATAGTGGGTGTCTGAGGTCAGAGGAAGGCATACCCTGAAAGGCAGTGAAGGGACCCCAGGTCAGATAAAGATGCGTATCAATAACCTCAATATTTTTTTCCACCCATGCTGGACTTTGCAAGTACCATTCCAATCAGACATTATTCTCTTTTCTTTCTTTGTTTAGTATGCAGCTCCACCATCTCCAATCTGCTATCAAGGCAAGTCCAGCCTCATTACTGAATGTTTTCTGCTCCAGGTGCTCTGTGTTTCAATAGAACTTATTCTTCAGATCAGATTCTAACTGAAACTGGAGTGTTAACTTGACAGGGTCCTTCCATCAGCAACTCTCTCTTTAGATTCCCCTGCACAAGGACAGTCTCTGCTTGCTAAGGTGTATCTAATTGTGGATAGAACAGCAGGTTGCACTATCTCACACACAGATGTTACCTATTTGAAAACATCAAACTCAATTTACCCAGATGGCGCAGATGATCATAAACTTCAAAAATTTGTTTTCATTTCTTGGTGCACTAAAACGAAAAATAACGGGTTGCACTCTTTCAAGGTTTTGCGTCAGCTTCTTTCCTCCCTGACTCGGACTCAAGGGAACACAGTTTATAAACATGGATTGTCATTTTGCAGAGTCTGAATCACATCATCTGCTCATCAGTGTGTATTTAAGAAACTCATTTGGAAATGATAAAGAATCATACATGGCAGTCCCTCTGGGGCCAGCCAGACTACATTAACTTAAGTCAAAGTGGCACAGTTGGAAAGAATATTGGATTTAGAATCAGGAGATCTGAGTTTGAATTTTTGGCCCTGTGCCCTATTCCCTATACGATTATGGGCAAACCCTCATCCTTCAGAACCTCGATTTCCCCTTTTATAAGATTATTTTAAATCCTATAATAGTATAACTAGAACCTTCTAGTTTTTTCCTTCTCCAATCTATCTTTTACACAGTTTGCAAAAGTCATGATTCTAAAGAACAGATGGGATCCTATTATTCTCTTACTTAAGAAACATCAATGGCTCTCCATGATTTCTAGGATTAAAAAAAAACAAAACTCTAGATTTTCATGTAAAGCCTTCCATATCTGACCCCCAGCTACTTTCCAGGCTTACTGCATATTTCAATCAAAATGATTTATTAGCTATTTCTTAGATATGGCATATCATCTCCCATCTCTGTCTTTGTAAAGATGCCATTATGCCTTCTTTAAAAGGACTTTCTCAATTCTCTACTCCTTCCATATTATATGACTAATTTCTTCCAACTGGCATTATCTATCTATCCTATCTTCCATATATATATCTGCCATTTACACTATATATATTCTGTAGGATGTTGGGCTTTTTTTCCATGTTCTCTTTCCATTAGAATATGAGTTTCTTGAGGGCAAGGGACATGCTTTTGCCTTTCTCTATATTCTAGCATTTAGCACAGTACTTGACACAGAGTAAACACTTAAAAGTGCTTCTTGTAAAAAAATACTTGTTGATTGACTGGAATATACTTGCTCTTTATACCTCCTAGAATCTTTAGCTTCCTTTATGGTTTTTCTACAGGAAATCTTTCCAAACTCCCTTAATTGTTATTACTCAAATTTCCTTCTCAAATTATCATGTATATAATTATTTGTTTTCATGTTCTACCCTCCTAGTAAAATGCACATACCTTGAGGGTGAGAATATTTTTTCATTTTGTCATTATATCTTTATAATGCCTTGCTCTTAGTAAGCATTTAATACATTAATAAACGTTCATTAGATTGGATGATATAGAAGGTTTTTTCGTCCTTTTAAATGTTTATAGATTATAGAGATGTTTATAGGTTCTATGAGATATATGGCTATGGTAGCCTTGGAAGGAACCAACAACTGCTCAAAGGAAGGAATTTTAGAACACAATGAAGTCATGATTCTTCTAACTCCATTGATTTGAAATCGATCAAATTATAAGACAACTTTTTGTTCATCCAGAACTAGTCCAGGGCAGAACTTTGGGTCGGAGGATAGAGATAGAAAAGACAAGTGAAAAGAATTAGAGTGGTGTTCTCAACCTATTCGTTCCAAACCAAGCTATACCTCTCACTTCTCCACCACCTCCTTTTACCCCCTTCCTATCCCATATGCTACAGTAAAGCTATCAAGACATGAATTAGGAGAGTGAAGAGCAGGAAATCAAAGAGGACCTGAGTTCCCTGGAGCCTTTTACTAATTTCTTATGTGTGGACTCAAGACCAACAATTCTATTTTCTCAATCAACCAACACAAATTCACCAAATGCCTGTAGCAATCTTTGATATTTTGTTCAATGCTAGATGTGGGGAATACAGAATAATCAATTGTGATCCATGTCCTCAAAGGACTTGTAGTGTCCATGGGTAGACAAGACTAGTACATATTCAAAAACAGAATATGATGCAAGACAGTGTATTTCATTACCAAAAAAAGAGTGTTGTCCTTGCAAATTTTATTATTACCATTTTACATAAGAGGAAACAGGTAGAGAAAAGTAAAGAACCCATGGCTACTTCCAGGGAGTGCTGGTAAATGTTTAACCATTGACTCTTGGAGAAGGGGGAGGGAAAATGAATGTACACATGATATACTTCTAAGTTTTATCTTCATTGTTGGGGCAACTAGATGGTGCAGTGGATAAAGCACTTGGAGTAAGGAGAACCAGAATTCAAATCAAGTGTCATTATAGCAGTGTAATCCTAGGCAAATCACTTAAACCCAATTGCTTCCAAAAATGAAAAAAAAAGAGAGAGAAATATAAATTTGCATTGTTAACATTTTCTCCATCACTTTCTTAAGTCTAGAAAAGCAGCCAAATAATAAATCAGGCCCTGATTTTGTAACATTTGTCAATTTTGGTGGTATAAATATTCACAATGAAAATTTAACAGTTGTCCCTTTCTAAGTGATTCAAACTGGTTCCAGTACATCCCTGGATCATTCATAGCTAACAAATGTTGCAGCCAGAGTATAAACCCCAGGTCTCCTTACTTGAAATCTAGTGCTTTTTTCCATTACACCAGAGAGAGAGAATGAAGATTTCTTTGACTAGAATGAAGGGTATAAACTAAAGAACTGTGGGAAACAAGATTGGAGAGATAGGTTGGATTGTAATTGTAAAAGGACTTAAAAATAGGCAAAGGAATTAAGATTTGATATAGGAAACAGGAAGCCATCAACAGCCTTTGAACAAGGAAGTGATAGGGTTAAAATGGTACTTTGAGAAGATTATCATAGGGTTCAGCACAGGGTAAAGCTCAGAAAATACTTAGTGAACTGAATCAAATTGACTGAAGCTATTAAAATAAGAAATATGACTTCTATTCACATTTCCAGGGCTCTATGCATTCTCTTCTATGACTAGACAAGGTTTAATATTTCATTTGGGTTAAGTCCCTAGTTTTGGTTTCAATTATCCAGGTAGTTTTTTCTATGCTCCTAGTCAGTTTAGATATTTAGTCAGACTTTATAAGAAGTGTTGTACATTCATAATATTCCTCATTTTTAGCAGGGGCTGTTCCACAGAAGACGACATTTCATCTGGGGATGATGTACCAAAAGACAACCCAAGTAACATGTAACTGATGAGCCCATTTCTCCAGTCAATAAATCAATCAGTTTCTTTGCTCCACTGGGTACTCCTTGAGTAGAAGCCAGTCTAAGCCAAGTCAATTTCTCTTGGAGTAATTCAAGGCACATGAACCTGTCCTTTCAGTTTGTCATAAATGCTGAAATCCAAGTCAAGAGGTTTCAATCCCAGAGAGGGGAGCTATATATCACATGTTCCTCTTAGTCAGCAAGTATTTATTAAGCATATACTGTGTACTTGGTAATGTGCTGAGTGCTAGGAATGCCAAAAAAATGGCAAGAACACAGTCCCTACCCTCAAGGAATTTATAATACAATTGTGAAGACAACATACTAACAACTATGCACAAACAAGATATATATGGATATATATATATAAAATATTCACATATGTATGCATATATATGTATATATTAGCATATATACAAAAATGTGTGTATACATACATACTCAGAGTATAAATTGAGAGGTAATTCCAGAGGGGAGGCACTAGAAGTGGGAAGAGATTGGGGAAAAATAATTTGTTCAAGATAGTATTTGAATTTTCAATATAGGTCATACAGGTAATAGAATGGAGGGATTTGAATCCAAACCCTTTAACTCCAGGTCTAGGATTATGTACTGTGGTTTTCTTTTATAAAATGTAACTTCTTTGAGAGGACTACTTAATTTTTGGCTTTGTATTAGATATAAAGAAATCATATTTAATATGGCAAATATTGATAGAGATAAGCCACATAAGCAAAAGCTCTTTGGAGTCCTCAACAATTTTTAAGAGTGTAAAGGAATCCTGAGACTAAAAAGTAGAGAACCACTGGATAGAAAACATGACATGTGACATACAAGTAACCTCCTTTCCTCTTATGACAAAATGTAAGCACAATCATTACAACTATTCCCCTCATTTTATGGAAGAAGAAACCAAGGTCAATGTATTTAGATGACATAAATTAGGAAGCACCTAAGCAGGTGCTCAAATCTTTCTTCTGACCCCAATCTTCCACCACACAAAACTGATTCCAAAAATATGTTCCTTCTTACTATGGTTCTCACTACATTAATTTAAAACATCCCATCAAAAAATTGGCCAAGGCGAGCTTGGAAACCCAGGATCCCAAGACCCATCAAAGGCATCTTCTCAAGGTTTCAATGATTCACAGCATTGTCCTGATTGAAAAACAAGAAAAAGATTTTTACTTAAAACATACATGTTCCACTTAGGTTAGTAGCTATCAGAATGAATCAGTTTTGAATGTAATAGAGTGTACTTTCTAACCTGAATGTGAGAACACAAGCTGTATCTTTGAAAATGAAGTCTAGACAAAGCAAAACAGAAGCCTGGAATTTAAACACATTTCTCACCTGTCTTCTCTAACCTCCCAAGCCAATTTATGCTGTAATTCATAAATTAGATTCCTAATTAGAAGGTGAAAAAGTATACTTCAAGGCACACCAGCACATATACAATCCCCTTTCCCCCAATTAGTTCTCCATAATTGATCAAGGTAGCACTGCTCTCCATGTCACTGGGAGAGAATTGGAAGTTTCTTTTTTTTTTCTTCAAAGAGTTTGTTCCTATGACTTGTTTGAGTAAGGTCATTCCTTAAGGAAACTCTTTTCCAGAGTAAATTAAGCAGCCTTCATATGAGGATAAAGAAGTTGGCAGCAAAGATTAAATGTAACTGTGTTAACATGCTCTGATACCATTTTAGCATCCTTCCCTTGCTAATCCTTCTCAACCATTATATCTCCTCATTTCCCTTCAAGAACTTTTAAATGAGAGCATAGACTAATGTCTGTAGATTCATCTGATCTGTGACAAGCTGATTTCATCATTTCCTTCTTAGCAGATCATGTTTGAAAATAACTATAACTCATGCTAGTGTGGGCTCTTTTCCTCAAGATATTTCAGGTCAAAAGGGACTGAAATAGGATAATCTGAATAAAACAAAAATTTTAAAGGTGCATCTCTGCCAGCAAATGGAAATGGGGAATTTGAGGCAATTTCCCCAATAATTTAGTACTTCCTGTCCTTTTTTTACTTGAAACATGTGGATAATTGAAAGAGATGTATTCTTTTTGATTTATTTTGTGAAATCATTGTTTTCTTCACCACATGTCATTTATGGAGAGGATAAATAGATGGAGCCTCAGAGTCACAATCTCAGACAAACGCCTGATAAGGCCAGTTTGAGATCAATTTTTAGCAGTGTCTGTAATCTCTAGCAATTTAAGTAGCTCAGACCAGTATCTAGATGCCTTCTTGCTACCTAGATTTGCAATTGAATTAGTAGAGCAGAGAATTCCATTGTTCTCCTGCTTCTGATCCAGAATTTTGGGAAGGTAAATATACAGAAATAACCTATATTTGCTATGTCTCAACAATAAGACAGATAAGATCAATAGCATCAAAGAAGTCTCTGATTTTTACTGGCTGGGCCTTAAATCAATGACTTGCTTTCACCACCTACATATTATCCTCTTTACTCCATGTGCTTGGGACTCCTCTAAGTATCTGTGTTAGATGGTTGGCTCTCCTGACTATGACTGTGTAAGTGAAAAAATATGGTTCTTACTAAACACATATGGATTTGGAAATGCTTAAATTGTGGATATAGTGCTGGGCTTGGTGTCAGGAAAACCTGAATTTGAATCTTACCTCAAATGCTTATTAGCAGTAAGATTCTTGACAATTATTTAATTAATTCCTCTCAACCTGTTTTCTCATTTTGAAAATGGGAATAAAAACAGTATTTACCTCATAGGATTGTTGTGACAATCAAATGAAATGGTACATATACAGTCCTTCACAACTCTTAAAGCACGATATAATGTTCATCATTATATCATCATCTTACATTGGACTTCATCACCTTATATCATACAATACCTTACATATACACCTTACACATCAGAGCTTTAGGGAATTTCCTTCTTGTCAGCTATGAGGAATTGGATCTAATGAGTTGATCTTAACCTTACCTCAGTTTCCTGCTTTTGCTTTCAAAGGATCCTAGAATGCTAAAACAGGAAGGGTCTTTAAAGGTTATTTAGGCCAACATTTTCATTTCCCAAAGGAAGAAACTTGTACCCACAGATATAACCAGGTCCAAAGTCAAATATTAAGCTAGTGTTATAGCTGGAACAGAAATGTAAGTTTTTGGCTTCCTGGTCCTAATTCTGTTCCTCCTACACCACATTGCCTTTCTGTTTCTCCATCTGTAGTCATATTCAAAGTTGGCTTTCACCATCCTACTTGTCTTTCTAGGTGAAATACAAATGATGTAATAGAATATATTTGAAAAGTCTGTTAAAGTATTTTTATTGAAATATTTTTTTAAAAAGTTAATTTCTGGGAAAAATCCAAAGGAAGAACATACCACATAATTTCTGAAGAGATTTTTCTGAGTATGTCTCTCGGTCACATCCCTTTCCAATGTAATTGGTCTGTAGTTCTGTGGTTATCTGGATTGAGGAAACAGGCCCATCACAAGTTTCCAGGTGGATGCTAGGAAACAAGGCCATACTCCCTGAGCCAGGCTTGTACTCAATTCTCTTGGCCCAGTCTGAATAAAAAAGGAAAAAGAGGAAGAGAGAACATTATTAGAATCCCAACAAAGATTTTGACCTTGTTTCTATATAATTCTTTCAACTAAATAACCACTTTGTAAAACACAATTTAAATCACATGATTCACAAGAGAAATGAGGCACATTTAGTTCACACTTGCCAAAATCGCACCTGGGTTGAAGTGAGGAAGAAGCAGCCAATATGACCTGCAACATTTCAGATAATCTCTGACTCTAGGACTAAACCACTAAACTTATAAATTAACTTGGTTCTCGCTCAATTGGTGTGAAAACCACCAGGCACCTCATGTGTGAATTTTAGTACTTGTCATGTCACTAGAACTCAGCTGTGAGCTTTGTCACCAGGGTGCCCATCAATTTGGTATTTTCAGCCATTTTTGACTGTAGGTTAAAAAGATAATGTCCTATTCCCTTCCTCAGTGACAGTGAGATTTGTTCTGATATGCCTAAAAGAAACTTTTTCTTTTCTTAAAGTTTCAGGATTTTAAAAAATGAATGGCTTAGAATACATTAGAAATAATAGACCACACAGATCTTAGTCTCACATTTTTTGATGTTCAAAGTCCAGACAAGTAATTGGGGAAGAACAATAATCAGCTCATTGTTTGCTTTATTATTTCTGAGGGGAAAACCAACTTTCCCAACCGAAGAAGACAAGGCAATAGGTGACCTCTTTCCTTTTTTCTCTTTTCCTTCCTTTTGCCTCCTTTCTTCTTAGATGCCAGTAATGTCTGACTCCAAGGAGTAGGTAGCAACAGGGCTTAGATGAAATGAAGAAACTGACTTCCTTTTCCAATAATGCTGTGCAAGGGATGCAGTAGGCACCCAGAAGACTTTGTTCCTGAATGATGGCATACATACACAATAAAGCTACATTCCAGTCAGATTTTAAATGTGTCTTGTTTTCATTCCTCTTCTCCTATTTTCATTTTGGAAGCAGGTTTCTTTTGAGAAGCTCAAAGATTTTCAGAGGTATTAGCTAGTCTTCAAGCTCATTCCTATCCTATGAGTTGGATGGGGTCATGTATTAGAATATCCATTTTATATACCATGAGACTCAGGTCTCTCCTTTTAATAAGAAAGTACAATAAGATACAAAACTAGATATATGGCCATATCTGGCCAAATGTATGTAATCTTGCTATAAAGCACCTTTAAAAAGCTATATGAAACTATATGTTACCAACAAAGCCTAGCAACAAGAAATAGAAAGAGAAATCTCATTTATAATAATTGTAGATAATATAAAATATTTGAGAGTCTACCTGCTAAGATAAAGCCAGGAACTATATGAAAACAATTATCCAACATTTTTCACACAAATTAAGTTAGATTTAAACAAATGGAAGAATATCAAGTGCTTATGGGTAGATTGAGCTAATATAATAAAAATGACAATCTTACCTAAATTAATCTACTTATTCAATGCCATACCAATCAAACTGCCAAGAAGTTACTTTGTAGAGATAGAAAAAAATAATAACAAAATTCATCTGACTTTGACTCAGCAGTGCCATTACTGGGTCTGTATTCCAAGGGAATCATAAAAGAGGAAAAAGGATCCACATATGCAAAAATATTTGTAGCAGCTCTCTTTGTGATAGCAAAGAATTGAGAAATAAGTAGATGCCCATTAATTGTGCAATGGCTGAACAAGTTGTGGTACATGAAGGCAATAAACATTATTGTTCTATAAAAATGATAAACAAGCTGATTTTAGAAACACCTGGAAGATTTACATGAACTGATGCTAAGTGAAACAAGCAGAACCTGGAATACATTGTACACAATTACAGCAAGAAACTGGGACACTAGTGCCTTAATGGTAGAGTTGTGAACTGTTGCAACCATTCGAGACAGCAATTTGGAACTATGTTCAAAGGGCTATCAGGTTGTGCATGTCCTTTGATCCAGCAGTATCTCTACTGGGTCTGTATCCCAAAGAGATCATAAAAAAGGAAAAAGGACCTACATGTACAAAAATGTTTGTAGCAGTCCCTTGTAGTGTCAAGGAATTAGAAATTGCGTGGATGTCCATCATTTGGGGAATGGCCAAATAAGTTATGATAGATGAATATAATTGAATATTATTTTTCTATAAGAAATGATGAGCAGACTGATTTCAGAGAAGTCTAGAAAGAATTACTAAGTGAAGTGAGCAGAACCAAGTAAACATTGTACATAGCAGCAACAAGGTTATGGGATGATCACCTGTAATGGACTTAGCTTTTTTCAGCAATGAGGTGATTCAAGACAATTCCCATAAACTTGTGATAGATAGTGTCATCCACATCCAGTGAAAGAGCTATAAAAACTAAATGCAAATCAAAGCATAATATTTTTGCCATTTTTGTTTATGTTTGCTTGCCTTTTTCTTTCTCATTTTTTTTCCTTTTTGATCTGATTTTTCTTGGGCAGCATGATAAATATGGAAATACATTCAGAAGAATTGCAAATGTTTAACCTATATTGGTTTGCTTGCTGTCTTGGAGAATGGGAAGAGAGGGAGAAAAATTTGAAACACAAGGTTTTGCAAAGGCGAATGTTGAAAAGTATCTTTACCTGTATTTGGAAAAATTAAATATTATTAAAATAAAAAAACCTAATTGAAAAATCAGAAGAAATTTCTGATTTGGGTAAAAGTTTTGCATTAAATGTAGCTTATAAGAGTATCATCCAAAATCTACAAGGAACTAACAATTACTTTCTAAAATTCTTAGTCAACACCAAGAGACAAGTAGTCAAAAGATATGAATGGAGAGCTGTTCTAAAAAAAAGAAATATAAGTTAAAGCTTTCAAGAACCAACAAAAATGGCTCAAGGTTATTAATATTAAGAAAATGCAAAATAAGACAATTTTGAGATATCATCTTACCTATATCAAGTTAGCAAGCATAATAATAAGATGAGGAAACTCCTTTTTAGAAGGACTATGGAAAGAGAGAGGCATGCCAAATCATATCTGGCAGGGTCTGCTATGAAAGAGTTTTACCAAAAGTTACTGAATTGTTCCTATTGAAAACTCTGTATCTTTGTCTATATCACAAGGAGGTTATTGAGTGAAAGAAAAGACTGATATGTAGATATTTCTATCTATGCTATATTAATATAACAGAACATTACTGCATTGTACAGAATGACAAATATGAAGTATTTGGGAAAATGTGGTAAGACTTGTATGAAGTGCTATTGAGTGAAAGAGGCAAGAGAGTTTTTTCTTCATTTTTTTATAAAGTAAACCAGACAACTTTCAAAAATGGTTTCAATGCAAAAAGGGCAACATTGAGAGGCATCAGAAATCTTGTCAAAAAATACTAGTTAATTTTAATAACACACCATCAAAATTAAAAGAGAAAGTCTTTCATTCTGTTAACAATCAGTAAACTGTTTTGATGAGGTCTCTGTGTGATTGTTGGAAAGTATCTATTGTATAAAAACAAAAATGTCAATCAGTTTTTAAAAATTGGATTAGCAATAGTTTAGTGAATGTCTATTAAGTCTTAGAGTCTTGATTGTAACCAGGAGGCAAAATTTAGAAGAGGAGAATATCTTAACATTTTAATAAAATAAAATGTATACAATTTCTGGACTTTATGTCCTTCCATATAATATCCAGAAGCTATCCTTTGAAGAATAGAGTTTTAAAAAACCCAATCAACAAAAGCTTATTGAATATGATTTTTTTACATAGAACTCATTTTTTGAATTCTTGTTATCAAGTTACTGCTGTTTTTTATGATAACTATCATTATTGTTTTTATAATTCACTCATTTGTATTTACTGAACACCACTCATGTGACAGCCCTCTGGAAGAAGCAAATTGGGGAATATAAAGATATATAATGCAAAGACCTGTCCTCAAGTAGCTTTCAATTTAGTGCAATGGAATAGCTATGTAAACAATTATAATACAAAGTAGGATGTGATGAGTGCCATAGGAAAATGACAAAGTGCTTTCTGAGAAGTAAGAAGTCACTTCTGAATAATAATTCCTGAATAATCAGGAAAAGCATCTCATGAAGAGGTGACATTATGAATTGAATCTCAAAAGATGAATAGAACTTTGAAAAAGTGGTGATATAGTGGAAGGCATTCCAGGAGGAAAAGAAGGGTTGAAAAAGGATAGAAGCAATAGAATATATAGTACATTTAATGAATGGTAAGCATGCTAGTTGGGCTAAAATATAAAGGAACAGTTGGCTATAGCAAGGCTAATTTATATTTAAGACAAATTTCTTTGCCCTTTAATGTTTTAATTTATTTCTTGACTGCGGGTCAATATTTTCATATGAAGATTTTTAAAAATATAATACAAAAGATGAAGAAACCTGAAGGAGTTGAGAAACAGAGGGAGAGAGTGAATCATGAACAGGCCTCCCTATCATTTTGCAGGAAGGATGTGCTTGGTAGATTCTCAAACAACATTCCTGATCCAAATATTTTTGTCTTTCTAGTGTCAAGTTCTAAGTTCTTTGTTTTACAATACAGTCAAATGAAGAAATTTTTTGAATCTTGGATTCAAAAGATCTATAGCAACACTAGTTATTATTTCTTAATAAAAATTTCCACTTGTCTTTCTCCCATAATCTATAAATAATCTCAAAATGACTTTCTTTTCATCTAGATTACTTGACAAAGAAAGACAGAAGGACAGATTGGTGTCATGGAAAGACCATTGGCTCTGAAGAAAGAATGCTTCTAGAGCATACATGTGTGACTGCACCTGTCCTCCAGGGCTCTGTCCTGTGTTTTCTCTTCTCCCTCTCTATGTACATCTGTTTGCTGATCTCATTAACTTTCATAGACTTAGTTATCATTGCTATATTGATAATTCTCAGATTTATGTGTCCAGTATTACCTCTCTCCCCAATGCCATCTTACATATCTAGCTACCTAATGGATACCTTAAACTGGACACCTCATCACCTCTTAAACACAACACGCATAAAATGGAATTCATTATATTTTCCCCCAAGACATCCTTTCTTCCTAATTTTCCTGTTACTATTGAGGGCACCACCATTCTCCCAGTTACCCAGGCTCACCTTCTACATGTCATCCTCAACTTTTCACTCATTCTTACCCTGTATCCAATCAGTTGCCAAGCCCTGCTTATTCTACCTTCCGGTTATACTCTCCTTTCTTTTTTCTGATACTACTACCAAACTGATGCAAATCCATACCAACCTCTAGTTGGTCTCCTTGCCTCAAGTCTTTATCCCCTCAAATCCATCCCCTATTTAGCTTTCAAACTGATTTGACAGATTTCATCATGCAGTTGCCGATCTAACCATGTTATCCTCCTCCTCCCAAACTCTAGTGACTTTCTATTGTATTAAAGATTAAATATAAACTCTTCTGTTCGGCATCCAATCTGATCCTGTCCTACATTGCCTTTATTTTTATATTTTACTCTTCTTCCCTTCCCCTGTTCCCTACCATATAGTCTCTAGTACAGTGATTTTATATCCTGACTGGATGCTTTCATTAGTTGTGTTATATATTTGGAACTCTCTCCTTCCTCATGTCTATCTCCTGGCTTCCTTTAAGTCTCAGCTAAAATCTCACCTTCAATAAGAAGCCTTTCTCTATATCTTTTAATGCTAGTGTCTTTCTTCCCTCTTGATTATCTACATTTTATCCTGTATATATCTCATTTATATAATTGTTTGCATGTTGTTTCACTTCCCTGTTAGACTGTAAGCTCCTTGAGAGCAAGGACTATTTGGGTTTTTTTGCCCTTAAAATCTCCAAAGTTAGCACAGTTCCTAAATTATAGAAGAAACTTAATAAATGTTTTTTGATTGATTAACTGACTTCAGGCAAATTACTTAACCTTCCAAGACATTCATTCCCTTATTTCTAAAATAAGAGGACTGGAATGGATAGCTGCTGACATCCCTTCTTATTTTGGATCTAAGATCCTGTGACATTTCAGGAAAATTTAATTCAGATGCAGTGATGCTGAAGAAATGGAATTTACCTTTATACCTATTTCATTGTTTTATTAGAGAGTTGTAACATTACTCTTTTAGTCTTTGCATCCATTTCTTCCTTCCCTTTCTTTGAAAAAAGTACTGAGAGTTTGATGACTAAGTTTTAGTCTAGCCCTTATCACAGAATAGCTATGCAACTGGCAGTTCTGTGATCCTTAGCTTCTTTATTTGCAATTTGAGGTGGTTGGACGACATATTTCCTCCTGTTTTAATGTTATATGATTCTTGAATTCTAAGACTTACTCATTATTTGTTTTGCTTTGTTATATAAGAATATACAGATATGTAGATATGTACACATGCGTATTAGCATATACATATATGTATATAGGTATATATGTGTATATACACATGTAAAATATGCATCCAGACATGCATACATATATACATGAAGGCCACTGGGATTAAGTGACTTACCTAGCATCAAATAGATAATAATCCACTGTGCATCTTGCTGCCTCTCTGTTGTTATTTGTCCTTTGTTTTGGAAAAGGACCATGGCATCAGGGGGAAATGCCATGGCATGCAAGTGAACTGGATTGAAGTGAGGGAGGATTGTGCAAGGTCACCTGCATCACTTTCTCCTCTTGAGCCAACTGAGTTCAGTGGCCAGATATAGATCAAGATGACTAGACGTGGCCGTGGATGCAAATGGAGACCTTGGCTTTTTTAAGTAAGGTTATCAATAGTCTCAGTTTGACTGAGGCTTCACCTATCCAATGATTAAGGCTAGGTAGCAAGTGAGGCAAAGAATCTCCTCTTTCATTTAGTCCAAAATGAAAAAATCTAAATAAAAAAAATGAATCTGTGAGGGGAAGACAATCAGGACGAAAACAGGTATGGCTGCTATTTACATTCAATTAGAATCAAACGGGACCCAAACAATGAACAAATGGGGCTTGGCCTAAGACTTATTGGTGACCAGAATGGTTTAAGACCTGGTTTTTAAGAAAGAAATCTAGTCAGTAAACCCCAAGATATCTTGGGAGGGTTCAGAGGTACAAAAAGAAAAAAATATGCTTTAAAGAGCATCTGTAGCTACAATATGTACTGAAGGAGGAGAGGAGGGAGGGAAAGAGGGAAGGGAGAAAGGGAGGAATGGAAGAAGGGAGGAGAGGAGAGAAAGAAGGATGGAAGGAAGGAAGGAAGGAAGGAAGGAAGGAAGGAAGGAAGGAAGGAAGGAAGGAAGGAAGGAAGGAAGGAAGGAAGCCAGTATTAAAACTCAGGTCTTCTGGCTCTAAAGTTGTATATTTTCCTTGTACTGCCTTTGTGCTAAAGAACCTTGCCAATATGAAGGCATCATCTCTAATGATAAGAGACTTTTGAGACATATGCTGAGATGACAACTGTCTAAGACTTTAGTTCATCTATCTTAGCATATCTGAGAACTCCAAAAATGTGACTTTGTCCAGTCATTCATACTCCCACATCAATCCCTTTGTCAACAATCTGTGTCACAGAAGAAAGATTGAGCAAGCATTAAGCACTCATTGCATGTTAGGCTCTGTGTTAAGCAAACAAAAGCTAGCCAGTCCCTGCCCTCAAGGAGCTTACATTCTAATGTAAGGAGATACAAAGAAGAGCAAAGGAAGGGGTGGGTTCTTGAGTAAAGCATGGTTAAGAGATGAAGTAAGGAAGTGAGGTAGAGGCCTCTCTATATATTTGTAATAGGGGTTTTGTTATTTGTTCTTTCTCAATGGGGAAGTGAAGAAGCAAGAGGGAGAAAAGATTGCAAAAAACTTAATTTGAAAAACATACAATATATTAACTAGGGGAAAAATCAGGAATAAAGGCTAAAATTCTTTTCTGTCTTGTTATTCTCATCAGGCTTCAGCATTTCTCATGTATATTCATTATAAGAACATCCATTGGAAATCACTAAGTAATGCTAGTCATTTTAAGTAGTTCCCTTCTCCTAAGGTAGAAGTGGTCATTTCTTTACAAAGAATGAAGTAGCCTTTTAATAGATTTTCTTTTCTTAGGAAAGCTTAATTTTTCAGAATATCATAATGCCTAGGATAATTATGTATTAAACTTTACCCTAATTACCTTTATAAAATTTATTTTATTCTTTTATTCAGGCCCTTTGGGGGAAAAACAGGTAAAATTTGAAATTACAGGGTCCTATTAACATTCTACAATCCCAACATGATTGAGAAATGAATCAGAACTAGAATTTGTCCATGGGATTATGCAATCTTCAAACAAGCTCCGGCATTCCATAACCTACACAGGCCATGTCTCATGAGTAAGTAGCATCTATGATGGCTGTCTGCTCAAAAACAAAAACAAACAAACAAACAAAAAAAAACAAAAAACCCCATTGTTTTTCCCCACTTCAGTAATTCAGCATTTAGAAGTTTATTCTTTTGCCCCATTAGAAAAACCTTGAAATAAGTAATAGGAATAATGGGACTTCTGAAAATATGGTTTGATGAGGACATAGAACACAAGAATTTAAAGAGTAGCCTGAGTGGAAGAGGAAAGAGGATACCAGCGTGGAGAAAGGAGAGAGATAATTTGAATATAATTTCTGACAGTTTAAAATTCTACCAGGGGCCAACCCTGCTTCCAAAATACCACCCACTTCAACTAAAATATTTGTTAAGTATCTAATTGTCTGACTGCTCTTCAAAATTCTTTGCTAAAACATCATACAGATTACTCCCACTATTAGGGACATTAGGTTTCTTGATGTACTTGAACATGATACTCCCTCTCACAATCTAGTGTCTCTTCACGGGCTGTTCTCCATTTTTGGAATACTGTGACCCCTGCCTCTGTCTTTCTTTTGGTTTCCTCAATTTCCTTCAAGGCAGCTGCAAGTTTAGTTTTGCAGTAAATCTTTTCTAGTCCCCTTCCCCCCAAGCTGCTAATACATGCTCTTTTTTTTTTATTAAAAGCTTTTTATTTACAAAACATATGAATGATTTTTCTACATTGACCTTTGCAAAACTTTTTTTTTGTTCCACACTTTTCCCCTCCTTCCCCCCACCCCCCCCCACTCCTAGATGACAGGTAATCTAATACGTGCTAAATATGTTAAATTATATGACAAATCCAATATATGTATACATATCTATACAGTTATCTTCCTGTACAAGAAACATCAGATCTAGAAAGAAAGAAAAAAAAAAAAACAACCTAAGAAGGAAAACAAGATGCATGGAAATATTCACAGAAAGCGTTAAAATGCTGTGTTGTGGTTCAGACTCAGTTCCCACAGGCCTCTCTCTGGATGTATATGTCTATCTTCATCACTGAACAATAGGAACTGGTTTAAATCACATCATTGTTGAAGAGAACCATGTCCATCAGAATTGATCGTCATATAGTATTGTGTGATCTCCTGGTTCTGCTCATTTCGCTCAGCATCAGTTCATGCAAATCTCTCCAGGCCTCTCTGAAATCATCCTGATGGTCGTTTCTTACAGAACAATAATATTCCATAACATTCATATACCATAATTTATTCAGCCATTCTCTAATTGATGGGCATCCTTTCAATTTCCAGTTTCTTGCCACTATAAAAAGGGCTGCCACAAACATTTTTGCACATGTGGGTCCCTTTCCCTCCTTTAAAATCTCTTTGGGATATAGGCCCAGTAGAAACACTGCTGGGTCAAATATACCTCCCCTTTCAGATACCTTCATCTGATTAAAGTATCTTGATTGTACAGAGTTGTTTACATGTTGTCTCCTTGACTACAACATAAACTCCATGGAAGTAGGGAGTATGTCTTTGCCTTTTCTTGCATCCCAAATACTTAGTACAATGTTTGGCACTCATGAACAAATAAAATAATTTGAGATGCAATAACAAAACAAAATAAAAACATATAATATATAACTTCTGCCCTCAAGGATCTTAGAGATCTAGAAGTTCAAAAGATAGAACACTGATGTAAAGAAGGAAGAGACTTTAAATCTTTTCTAGACTAGCCTCCTTCATTTTATAGATGGGGAAATGAAGGTTTGGAAAGCTTAAGTGACTTGATGAAGATAATACAAGCAGTAAGTAGCAAAGTCAGTTCCTGTGCTTCCAAATTTTAGTTTATATTTTCAAACTGTCTCCCTTAGATAAAAGACTCACATAAAGATAACAAGAGTTCAAAATATGACGTGGTGAATACAAAAGAGAAAAAGTAATAGATTTAGAAGAAGGAAAGAATACTTCCAACTAGAAGGGATTAGGTAAAATTTTCATGGAAGGTGCCCGCTCTGGAGCTGCCTCTTGGCAGCCTGGTCTTTTAAATTGGGGGTGAATAACTATAGGTCATAGAATTAAAGAGTTAAAGTTGGAAGGAAGTTTTGAGAAGTCATAAAACAGTGACTTGCCCATTCTTATATAAATAACAAGAGGCAAAACCAACATTCAAATACAGGTCACTGGTTTTCTGACTGAAAATACAGGGCTTTTTCTTACACACACCTCTAGAGATGGTAGGGGAAAGCATCTTTGGTACAGTGAAGGACATGAACAAAGGAAGTTACATTAAAGAAAGGACTCAAAGCTTCATTGGCAATAATGAAAATTTTCATCTGTTTTGTTCAAGTCTATGTGGCTAATATGATTGTGTGTACATGCATGCACATGTGAATATGTGTAGTGAATTATAAATAAGGACAAAAAGATTGAATGAAAAGATCTCTAAAAGGCATACATATTAATTGTTCTGTGCAACTTATCTAATGCCCAGACCTTGTGTATGATTCCTTTACATTCTGAATAGTTTGGGGGTTTAATTCTTTGAAAAGACTATTACCCATGGTAAATAGCAAGGGCAGCATGATGGTATTATGGAACAGCATCTGGCCTAGGAGTCAAAGGACAGAATTTGCATGGATATTTTCCATTTAGAGCTCATGTGACCTTAAGTTATTTCACTTCTGAAGACCTTAGGTTCCTCCTCTGTAAACTGAGGGGATTAAATTAGATGATGTTTATGGTTTAAAATCCTATTATCTATCCTCTGATTTTATAGCTTTTAATCATGTTCCCCTGAACCTTTGTCATTTCAAATGGGAGAAAGTAATGGCCTTGATCAGCACACTATTCACCTTGAGCACTTCAGATGTCCTTCTCAGGGGTAAATAACTCTCTAGTTCACTTATGTCCACTGGTAAGCAGGATCAGATACAATTTTCTAGTCATTGATGTGATGGTTCTGCCTTCATGCAAGAAGATGAGGGTGTCTCTTGTTTTGTTTCCAATCCTTTCCCAAAGGATGCCTATAATTTTGTTGGCCATAGAGCTACAGTTGTGTGCAAAAACTGGGGCAAACACTAATTTTGATATGATTTTATTTTTGTGATAACAGTCTTCTTATTCTCCCTATTTTTGCTGCATTGAACAATGAGGCCATAAGTGTGGAGCAAGAGAGTAAGAGTACAAATGAAAGTGCCAAACCACAGAAACATAGAGATATCAAAGAGAGAGAGAGAGAGAGAGAGAGAGAGAGAGGAGAGAGAGAAAGAAAGACAGAGAGACAGAGAGACAGAGAGAAAGAGAGACAAAGACAGAGACAGAGAGACAGGGACACACAGAGAGAGATACACACAGAGAGGGGGGAAAGGAGAGAGGAGGAAGGAGAGAAAGGGAGAGAAACAAAGAGAAGAGAGAGAAAAAGAGGGAGAAGAGAGAGAGGAGAGAAAGAGAGAAAGAGGAGATAAAATGGAAATGGGTATAGGTTCTCCTTGTCAGGCCCTCTCATTAAGTCCACTCCCTCTATTCCACAAATGATGAGCTAATTTCAGTGAGATGAAGGTAGAAGTCCTGTTTATGATACAACATTGAATGAATGGAGAGAAAACAAATAAACATTGAATCCCAAGTCATTCTCCATACTGTAAAGTAGAAAACCTGAGGTCTAGATCCTGAGATCCCAGTCCCAAAGACCATTGGGAACTCTTTCCATTGATGGAGATGAATGTGCTGAATGGAAGTTGGGTAGAGTTGGGGAGAGCAGGAGAGCCCCAGTCTTCTTTGATATGTCTTTGAGTTGCTTCTGGCTTTCAGGCTTGGGAGAGGAGATATAAGATACCAACCCCACTTCAAGTTGATGAAGAAAAAGATTCTGGCAGGAAGCTGACATGAGAGAAGCTGGCTGTTTCCATTATGTCTGTATCCCCAGCTTGCTACATTAGAGACTTCAGGGAACTTTCTCGTGGGTGAGATGAGTTACCTTGCTGCCACTAGGAAAGCCCTTTCACCCTGTATGTTCTGGCATGTATTTTCATATGTATACTTCTTTTGATTTCTATTGTATTAATGACATGGATAAACATATTTTGATCATTTCTGTGAGTGTTCATTGTGGAGCTGGTATTTGAAGGGAAAAAGGTCAAACCTTGGATATAGAGCTTAGGGTCCTTGTTCTCCCAATATTGAAACAGCAATCAAAAATTAGCTTGAAACTGAAGCTCACATTCTCTAGAAAAATAATATATAAGGGAGCAGATATAATTCTAGCCTGGTACTCTGAAGAGAGTAGAGTGACAGCCTCTGACTCCCATATTCCTACTTCTTCTCCTGGCAGAAATTAAAGTCTCCTTTGTAGAAGGGGTGGGGGGAGGGGAGAAGAGCTTGAGATATCTATTCTGCTTCCTTTTGAGCCATATGACACTTCCTTGCTACAAATGGGGAATAGCATCTTGCAAAATATGCTACTTGCCAGAAATGGAATGATTGACCTGATTGCATATTTGAATCATCCATCATTTGTGAACTGTGTTGTATTGTCCAAATTGCTTTGACTAAGGAAGAAGCAGCTGTGAAGGTTAAGCAAACAAAACTGTATTTTGTGGAACTCTTGGGTTCAAAGCATACTAAAAACTGCCTAGAAATTACACAGGCATGGGAGAGACTCTGGGTGTGCAACAAGGAAGTATTTGTTTTTTTTAACACATTGTTTGTTAATTTTAATATTCCTATGACAACAGTAAACAATATGCAATTGAACATTTCTTGTCTGTCCCTATAGGGAACAAATGCATTATGCCAATGTAACATGAATATTAAGTGAAACACAGCAAGATTAGAGAAGCATCAGGATTGCCAGTAGGATAGAAGCTCAGAGCTAATACTGCCTGGGAAAAATTCATACAAATAAATGCCTCCCCAGAGGAGCACATTAGTGCAGTTACTAAAAGGGAGAAAGAGTTGGGGAACAGGAGATTGTTCACCGTCAAGATCCCCATTCCAAGACATTCAAACCCTCTTTTTGCTTCTCTCTTTTTATTATTAGGAGACACCCTGTTTTCCCGAGCTAAAGTACAGCAAGCAGACTTTGCCCTGAGTTTGGCATTAAAACAAATCTTTGCCCTCATCCCTTTGGATGAATTCTGCCACGGCAAAATTCCAGAATTATTTCATACCAGTTCCAGGTGGTCCCTGAGATTGGGCAAAGCACCTACAGGAATCATGTTCTGGTCATGAAGTCCTGTGATGAATCAAACTCGCCTCTTGTTGCCATCACCCTCTTATTACCATGGCTACTGCTCACTGTGTATTTCTTTGTCTTGCTGCTATATGTATTAAGCTTTCTCCTTGCTATAATAGGTCTCCCCCATATTAGAGTAGACCCAGTATGCATATATAATTTCTGTGGCATATAAAAAGTTCAAGAGACATAGTTCCCGGGTAATTGATTATTTTATTAATTATACTAGTGGATAATAAAAAGATGGTCATTTGGCTGTCTCTCCTAAAACAGGGACCACAAAATTCAAATGCTCTTGGAAAAGTGAGTATTCCTGAGGGAATAAATCAACTGATTGGTCAACTATTAATGAGATAATGAATACTATAATGAGAGTTGGGATATTTCAATCATGAGCTGGAGGACATGACTGACCACTCAGCTTTGAACAAAGAGACTTGTCTGTTATCTAGACAGAAGAGGATCCCATCTCTACTCAGACTAAGCTGACTAAAACACTCTTTAGCTTTTTTTTTTTTTTTTTTTTTCTAAGGCAATTGGGGTTAAGTGACTGCCCAGGGTCACACAGCTGTTACATGTCTGAGATCAAATTTGAACTCAGGTCCTCCTGACTTCAGGGCTGGTGCTCTATCCACTGCGCCACCTAGCTGCTCCGAATCTCTTCAACTTTTGATCAGATCTAAGTTTTCCCAATGGGGTGTGACTGCTCAAGATTTTATCTCTTTATCAGTCTTGCCCTTCAAAGACTGACTAAATAGCCTGTAGTGAATAATGAAATAGAAAGGTGTAAAACCTTAGAATTAATTCAATAATTGAGTATTAATATAAGAAATAAATAATTCTTTGTCTCAGTTCCCTCCTCTAATGGAATAAGGAAAACTTTTTGCTATATCCTCTGTGAGCTCTTTGGTCATTTATATTTTCAGAATTGACATTACTCTTTGAGAACCAAAGAGCTGGGAACTACCTCTCAGGAATTCTGCTAACAGGATAGTGCCAAAACTCCTAATTAGCACGAGTATGTAAACTACCTGGAACCTAATCATTACTGTTTCCTAGTCTCAGATTAGTGTCAACAGTGCCAGCTGGTGGTGACATAGAATCAGAGAACTTTCAAGGCAGGGACTTTTAATGTGCCTAAAGTCTTATTTTGCAGATAAGAAAAATGAGGTACAAAGGACTTGTACAAAATCTTACAACTAAGAATGAGTCAGAATCAGAACTTATATCTCTTGCTTGTGTACATAAATTATACTACCTGTTTTTAAAAAGTTTTAAACTTGGCAAGGAAGTAAGAACTGATCATTTCATATAAAGACTTGTGCTTTTGGAATTCCCTTGATTTATTTTTTACAACATATTATTATTTTTGGAAACTGAATGGATGCCTGTCAATTGGAGAATGGCTGAAAAAGTTATGGCATATGAATGTTATGGAATATTATTGTTCTATAAGAAATAATCAACAAGATCATTTCTTCAGAGAGGCCTGATGAGACGTAAATGAACTGATGCTAAGTGAAGTGAGTAGAACCAAGAAAACATTATACACAGCAACAGCAAGATTATGCGATGATTGATTCTGATGGACTTAGCTCTTTTCAACAATGAGATGATTCAGGCCAATTCCAATAAACTTGTGATAAATAGAGCCATCTACATCCAGAGAGTGGACTGTGAAAACTGAATATAGATGACAACATAGTATTTTCACCATTTTTGTTGTTGTTTGCTTGCTTTTTTCCTTTTTTCTCTTTTTGATCTGATTTTTCTTGTTCAGCATGATGAATATGGAAATGTGTACAGTAGAATTGCACATTTTTAACCTATATTGGATTACTTGCTGTCTATAGGGGAGTGGTGGAGGAAATGGAGGGAATTTGAAGCACAATGTTTTGCAGGGGTAAATGTTAAAAACTATCTTTGCATATATTTTGAAAATAAGAAGCTATTATTTAAAATATATATTATTATTCTGACAAATCAGGTTTATTTTGAGAATGTTTTTATGATTTGGTAAATCATTCATCCAGCTAAGTTGTCCTCTTGAGAAAGTGTTTACATTTTATCAAAATGACTGGAGGTAAACTGATCACTATGACTGCAATTTCAAGAGGTGAAAGAAAAAACCAAAAATAAATAAAATTGAGTAAGCAAAGGAGATCGAACCCAACCACAGATAGTTACTATGGTGATAGAGAAGATCTGAGTTCATAATCAGAGGAAAATAATGAAACTAAAAAAACTTACTCCTTTTTTCAGTGAGAAATGTCAAATGATCTCTAGCACAAAAGAAGTCCTTGGAAGATCTTATAAAGGATTTTTAAAAGTCAAGTAAGATAAATTGAAAGAAAAAAAAAAGACAATCTAAGAAAATCATGAAAAGAAAGTCAAATAAGTTGAAATAGAGATGATTCCTTCAAAACTAGAATTAGGCAAGGAAAGCTAATACTGTCCTAAGATATCAAGAAACCATAAAAACAAAATCAAAACAATGAAAAAATAAAAGAGAAAGTAAAACTTCTTCAGAAAGACAACAGATCTAGGGAACAGATTGAAGGAAAACAATATAAGAATAATTGGATTGCTTGAAAAAAACATAAAAAAATTTAATACAATATTATAAGAAATTATCAAGGAAAATTGCCCTGGAGTTCTAAAACAAGAAGGCAAAACAGAAATAGAAACAATTCACCAATCACCACTTAAAATAGATCCCAGAAGGAAAATTTACAGAAGCATCATAGGCAGATTTCAAAGTTCTCAAATTCAGGAGAAAATCCTGACAGTAACAATTAAAAAACAAACAAGCAAACAACCAATTTAAATATCATGGAGCTCTAGTAAAGATGACAAAAGATCTAGCAGCTACTATGTTGAAGTGCACAGCAGAGAACAAAAGAAAACCAATAAGGAAGCAAAGAAAAGCTGGGCAACTTTAAAAGCAATACATGGTATTTATTACATAGGTTTTCTTGAAATGAAAATTTATTGTTTTATACTGAATTCTCTCATGATCCACTGTCTACATGGTGATATTTTTAAATTTTCTTTTCTCATTTTGTATTTAAGTTTTAAATTTAAAAACATTTTTTAAAAAAGAAAGAAACAAAAGAGAAAAAGAAAGAAAAAGAACAGCTATTGTTAGGCTAATTTTACCGCAAATATTTTATTTCTAAAATTGAGGACACTGACCTGTTATATAAGACCTAGAGTCAATCTCTTCAGACTAAGGATTTAGAAGTGTGATTATTTTATTACAATACCTGTAAAATGTAGAAATAGGTGTTTTCTTATCAGGAGAATATTAATCATCTGATATTTTCATATTACATTCCTGGAGCTAGAGAAAAATTGAATCTGTGACTGCTGGAAATCAAAGGCTTTAGGGGGCCCTTGTAATCCAAAGACTGGGAGTCATTATTTCAGTATTCTGATCAGAAATGATAAAATGATAAAAAAAAAAAATTGGAGCAGGCTGACTGAAAAATACATTTTTTCCCCTCTGAGAAATGAATGTGCATGAGCTCTCATCTCTTCTTGATCTTAGCAGTTCTAAGTCTTTATATTGGTAGAAAAAGACCCTTACTACAGATATTGACAGAAGTTGAATAACAGATTGGCATAAAGATATCTAAAGGTAAGGGAGCTAGCTATCAAATCAAAGAACTGTATTAGGTGACACTTCTGGCTCCTTCAAGATCAAATATTAAATGAAGACTTGAACCTTGTACACTGTTTTTTCATATCATAGAGGGCCCAGACTTAAAGATTCTTCTCAATAGATGATAATAAATAAAACCTTTGTATAATTGTATTCTTTTTTAAACATACTTTGTTTACACTACATCATATAATCTTAATTGCACTATGGAATGTGTCCTATTATTATTTCCCTTTTCCCAATGAGAAAATTCAGTGCCAAAAAGGTTAAATAATTTGCCTATGCTCATATAACTAATAAATGACTCAAGGGAGATTAAAACAAAATTCTTCCTAATTCTAAGTCTAGTTCTATCTATTCTCCAAACCAGTGGGTCTCCTACCTTTTTGGTCTCACGATTCCTTTATACTCTTAAAAATTATTTAGGACTCCAAGTAACTTTTATTTATATGGGCTATATCTATCAGTATTTGCTATATTGAATATTTATTCATTTAAAATTATAATAATAAACCTATTACTTGTTAATACAAGTAACATTTTAAATGGAAAAATATATTTTCCAAAACAAAACAATTAATGAGAATAGTGACATTGTTTTACACACACACACACACACACACACACACACACACCAAATGTCTTTAATGTTTAGCTTAATAGAAGACAGCAAGATGTTTATATCTGCTTCAGCATTCATTCTATTAATATATGGTGTTTTTAATTGAAATTTGTTAAGAAAATCTGGCCTCACAAAGAAGTGTAACTGAAAAATGGAGGACCATTTTAATAAGTAGATGATGTCAATATTATTATAAAAATAACTTTTGTCTTACAGTCCCTCTAAAAAAGCTTTGGAAGTCTCCAAAGATTGGCAGAGCACATTTCTTGAACAGCTGCTCTAAAAAAAACAAGCCATCTGAAAACAAAGGTTATCAGGTACTCTGAGTCTTTGGGAAGAACAATCAGGGGCTAAGGAACAAAGAGTATCTCCCCTTCCCCAAATGAGAATAAATGGGTGTGATATCAGTGATGAGGGAATATAGAAATTTACTTTTAAGAAGCTCCATAATAAGAATACCAGAAATATCCTATGAGCTAGTCCTGCTTTTCACTATGCCCAGAGTTATGCTTCTAATAAAAATCATTTTGACTAAGGGCACAAGGACTCAGAATCTTAAGAGATCAGAATATTCTTTGGTCTAATCCTTTCATGTTACAAATGAGGAAACTGATGGTTAAAGAGGAAGAATGACTCATCTAAAGTTACACAGGTAGTAAATTACAGAATTGCCTTAAAAATACTTTGGTCTCTTAATTCCATATGTAAATCTAATATTCTTTCTGCTTTATTATGTTCCACTCTAATTGCTCTGACCAAAATCTATTCATAGAGGGGCAGATTAGCTCTGGCTTGATTTAAAAAACAACAACAACAACAAAAAAACAACAAAAACCCAAACAAACAATTTTTGTTTCTAATCCATCTTGGAGTAATAAATCAATTCTGTTCATTTTTTTCCTAATGTGACAAGATATCCATTTACATTTAATTTAAAAAAAATATTATTAATGGCTTTTGTTCCTTAAACCACAGTCATCCATTCCTCCCTTCCTCTTGGAAAAAAAAAAAGTCATATTCTCTGATTAATACTTCCTTGCAACAATTAAAAAAAAAAAAAACTATCGAGTTACACTTACTGACAAAAATCCCCACATTTTTATAAAGTATGCAACATTCCACACCCATAGTTCCACTCTTTATTGAAAGAAAGAACGATTGATCATCTGTTTTAGGATAGGCCTTAAGCATTTACCTTTAAAATTCAAATGTGTATATTCTTGACAGGACAGTGGGGACTAAGAATTGGGTGCAAATTCCAGACCACTAGAATTAAGATGAACAGATTCCATTTTGTCCTTTCAAACTCTTAAGGATTTTATAAACCTTCAGCATGTGATCTCCCAGCCTTTGTCCTTCCAGGCTCCAGGCCAGAGGTTGATTGCCTTCATCTACCTCAAGCATGCAAATATATTTAAATGGATTTTTTAAATTGAAACAGTGTCATTTTTTTTTTACTGAAAATAATAATGGAATTCTTAGCCCAGGCCTTCTAATGAAGTTAATGTAAGAGAACATTATTAAACATATCCTGATATCCTATTTTTCCAGGTTTATCAAGAGACTAGAAAGGAATTTGTTTGCAAAATTACTTATGCTGGTGAAAAAACAATACACCAAACCTCTGAAAGGTTCATATTCTGCTCCTATTCATGGGCCTAATTAACTGGTATTACCTTGGGTTATACACATCAAACTAGCTATAAATTTAAACACTTAGCAAAGAAAACAAGAATTTCTTGTGTTAATTTTAAGACTTTATTCATGCCATGAAATAAAATAGTATTTCTAGGTGATTAACATCTTCTAATTCAATTGAAATATCATCTCCTTGTTTTTGTGTTTATCACATTCTCACAACTTTGATTTATGCATACATGGCAAATTCAGCAATTACCTTATAATGCATCTAGTGGATTAACTGTAATTACCTCTAATATAAAGTGATTAAAATCTATGGAACTATCAAAAATGATTGGGGAATCCCAGGTCCCCAGAGGAGGGAGAATTAGCATACTCTATACTCTGGTCTACTGAAATTTGAACAGAATATTTCCCCTAAAATTTGGCATTGGCTGAAGCATTTCATCTAATAGGGATTTACTTTTACAAGTGAAAAGAATGAAAGAAAAGATCACAAGAAAAAATTCTACTGACGATTCCCTTAATTATAACTAATTTTTTTATCACTAATAACTATTGTCATATTCATAGCAATACTTTGTAAAGTTAGCAATTCAAGCATCATTTACTTCCATTTCTCAAATAAGGAAAATGAAGCACAAAGAGGGGACATAAAGCTAGTAATTGGCAAACCTAGCATTCAAATTCAAAGTCTTTTGAATCCGAGACTGGTGCCCTAAATGACTCTCGTGAAACCTTTGGAGAATTGCTCATAAGTGATCAAGCCAGCAGATCTTTGTTTTATAATATTCTTTTTGCTTTTTTTTAGTTCATTCTTTATATGTATATATAGTTTCCATGTCCTATCAAGCTGAATTTTCCTTTGCAACAAAGAAAAACTTAGGGTGAAACAATGTCTGATGATTCATGTAACATTTTTACTTTAGTAGTCCCCATCTCTTTTCTAAGGAGAAAGAAATATGTTTCATTATTGGTTCTCTGAAATAGATACTGGTTTTATACTTTCTCAGAGTTCTGCTCCCTTTGATCTTTTCACTGACATAATTGTACTCATTGTGTATCTTGTTCTTATGGTTTTCATTATTTCATTCTGAGCCAGTTCATTTAAACCATCCCTCTGACTCTGTTCTTCATTCGCCTTGCTGAGGAGAATTATAGGGATTTGAATGGTGAGTGCTGACTGGCTAAAGTAATAGCTGTGGGGAAAGGATGGGGTGTGTGGAGAATGTTCAGTGTTGTAGAGAGAGCTTTTACGGTGGAATGATAGTTTTCAGTAGTTCTTTGCCTGAAGAAGTGATGAAATAGCTGTGGCCAAAGGAAGTAAGAGATGCCTGTAGAGACCAAGAAAAACTTGTTTTGTCCCAAATCCTCTCATATCCAAATCTAATGTCCAAGATCCAGAGTTTCTCACTGGAAGATGTTAGATGAAAACAGATTTGGGGCAGCTAGGTGGCTCAGTGGATACAGCACCAGCCCTGAAGTCAGGAAAACCTGAGTTCAAATCTGGTCTCAGACACTTAACATTTCCTAGCTGTGTGACCCTGAGCAAGTCACTTAACCCCAATTGCCTCAGCAAAAAGAAAAAAAAAAAAGATGAAAACAGACTTGCTTTCTGCTTTGTGCTTCTTTTCTTTTCTTTCTTTTTTTAAAGTGATTTGGGACATGTTTTCATGTGGTCATTTATAATTTTCAATTCTTATTTTGTTCATATCCTTTGACTATATATTGAACAATTTTTCTTGGGTTTTCATATTTTCATTGATTATTCACATATTTTGGATATCAGACCTTTATCATGATATTTAGTGAAAATATTTTCTAAACTCAAGCATTTCTCTTTTCTTTTAATATGTTTTTCTTTGGTTTGTGCACACTTCATTTTATGTAAGTGTAATTAGTAAGTTAACTCTATCTTATAACAATTTTTATCTTTTATATTTAGTCAAGAATTCTTTCCCTAACTGTAATAGTAAAAGGTAGTCTTTTCTAAAAAAAAAAAAGTGATTTTTCATGTGTAAGTCATATTCATTTGGTGCTAAACATTGCATATGGTGTAAGATGCTGATCTGAATCTAGTTTCTGGCACACTACTTTTGAAATTTCACAGCTGTTCTTATTAAACAGGTACTCTCTTTTACTGGTAATTAATAATCTTGGGGGTTTTCAAAGACCAGGCTACTGTTTTCATTTTCTTTAAAATCTAGCTTATATAATATGCCCTACTCATATACTTTTTCCTATTTTAACTAGTATTTTTGATGATTACATTTCTTTACTAATACTCTGAAATTATCTAAATATAAATCATCATGTTGTGTGCAAGTGAGGATACCTTTTATTTATTTCTTCTTTGCTGATGTTTGTATCTTTAATTTTGTTTTTTGAAAAAAAATTCCATAGCATTTCTAGAACTATACCAAATGAAAATGAGGAGAGGGGTTTTAATGCTTTCTCCATGTTTATACTAGGGAAACTATGGTAAATATTTCTATTATATTTAAAAGAAGAAGCCTAGTTCCAATGGTCTTATGATGGAGAAAGCCATTTGCACCCAGAGAGAGGACTACAGGAAGTGAATGTAGATCACAACATAGTATTTTCACTTATTTTTGTTGTTGTTTGCTTACATTTTGTTTTATTGCTAACCTTTTTCCTTTTTGGTCTGATATTTCTTATGCAGCAAGATGATGTAATATTAAATATATATAGAAGAATTGCACATGTTTAACATATATTGGATTACTTGCCTTCTAGGAGAAGGGATAGGGGGAGGGAAGAGAAAAATTTTGGAACATGGGTTTTTGCAAGGGTGAATGTTGAAAATTATCTATGCATATGTTTTGAAAATAAAAACTGTAATGATAAAAAAATAAGAGGCCTTCTCTGTCTATGGTATTTTAATGGTTTTGATGTATATGAATGTTATATTTCATCAAAGGCTTTTTGTATTTATTGAAATAATTATCTATTTTGTTGTAGTAATAACTAAAATTTACACAATGCTGTAAGGAACACAAATCTCTTTACATATATTATCTTGTTTTATCCTCACAAGAACTCTGTGAGGATATTATTTATTATCCCAATTTTGCAAACTGGGATATGACAAAGCTAATCCTGAGAAAAATCATCTGATTTCCCAAAGTCATACATCTAGTAGGCACATGAGACAGGATTTGAAGTCACATCTTTGTGATTCCTTAGTCCGATATTCTTTCCACCATTCCAACTATTTTCCTATTTGTTGTCTCTATGTTTCATTATGATATTTGTTTTCCTAATGTCCTATCTTTTTATTTTCTATTAGTGATTCAAAGAGTAGCAATGGGAAAAAAGCAAAAACAAAAGTCTAAAGTATTTTTCCACAAATGAATAATGAGCTCCTTATCATCAAGAGTCTGGTATTTGGCAAGAATGGAAGAATAATTGCCTTTTGTACACTTAATTATTAAGAATTGATATTCTTCTATTTATAATAAATTCAGATTGTTAGCATTCTGTTCTTATTGTTATCCTTCAGGCATTTCAGTCATGCTGACTCTACATAACTCTATTTGTGTCTTTGTTTTTTGGCAAACTGGAGTGATTTGTCATTTCCTTCTATAGGTCATTTTACACATGAGGAAACTGAGGCAAACAATGACTTGCCTAGGGTCAGACAGCTAACTGTTTGAGGCTGGATTTGAACTCAGGAAGAGAAGAGTTGTTCTGATTCCAGGTCTGGCACTCTATCCACTATTCTCCCTAGATACATCTTCATTTTGTTAGTCCCCACTCAAATGTCTATAGTGGCTCCTCACTATAGGTCTGAGAAGCAATATGGAATAATTGATAGAAAAGAGGACCTGTAGACACTGGGTTTAAATCCTATCAGAAAGAAAGCATCCTATTAACCTCCTCCTATAAGACAAATATGGGAACTGGTAACTAAACAAATGAAAAATAAAGGACAGAAAGAAAATTATACATGGATTTCTATTTAAAAGATTAACAAAAAAGGTACCATAACATATTAAAATGATTAATGCAGGATAGTTTTAATATTTAGGAAAATTATAAACAAAATGAACCATATTGAATATTAAAGCAGTAGAAATAACAATGCAATAAATGCAAGACTTTTTTTAACAAAATATAATACCTATTTATGTTTTAAAAAATATAAAAAAGATTGGGAATGAAAGATTTTTTTATATAGTTAATGCTATCAAAAATCAAGATCGAGCATTATTTGGAATGGGAAAATAGTAGAAATATTTCCAAAAACATTGAGATGAGATGTGCACTTTGACCAGTGTTATTTGATATAGCTTTAGAAATGGTAATATCACAATAAGACAAAATTTATAAACTGAGAGAATAAGCATAGACAAAGTAGCAACAAAAGTATTGCTTTTTCTGATAGTATGATGGTAAAGTTACTTAGAGAACTTTAAGAAGTCAGTTATAGTTGAAATAATAACCAGTAAAGAAACAAGATATAAAGTAATACATAAAAATCATGAATTTTTCTGTATGTTACCAACAAAATCCAGTAAGAAAAGAAAATTAAAAAAAAACTTCATTTGAAATTACTGTCATCTAAAATTTAATGTATACTTTAGAAAGGCTGGGTTCTATGTTACAGAAATATACAATTTCAAAGATAATCTTTTTTGGTCATTTCATTATATATTCAAGTGTTCATGTTTGTTGGTACTCACATCATTTTTATTTGTTTATTCTAATAATAGCCTTTTATTTTCAAAATACATGCAAAGGTAGTTTTCGACATCCACCTTTGCAAAACCTTGTGTTTTGCAAATTTTTCTCTTTCCCTTCCCTCCCCCCTATCACCTGGACAGGTGCTCACATTTATAATAATACTTATTAGCTATGTCACCACACAAGCTTCTCAGTGTTTGAGTTTTTTCAACTAGTTACTTAGAAACCCTTACATATGTGAATTGTTACTATAGGATAACATTTTCATTTCTCAGTCTCATGTCCAAGGGCTTCAATATTCTGGATCCTGCTATCTTTTCCAAACTTATCTTGCTCTTCTCCCCAACACATTTGCTCAATTTCAGTGAGACCAATTTCATTCTCTAGCAGCTAAATAATATCTTATAAACTGCAAGCATCAACTAAATGTTTGCAAATTTGAAACTAAGCCCATTATTTAGGGAATGGCTGATATATCAATGCTATGGGATATTATTTTTCTATAAGAAATGATCAGCAGGATGATTTCAGAAAGGCCTGGAGAGACTTACACGAACTGATGTTGAGTGAAGTGAGGAGAACTAAGAGAACATTGTACATAGCAATAACAAGATTATTTGATGATCAACTATGATAGACGTGGCTTTTTTCAACAGTGAAGTGACTTAAGCCAATTCCAATAGATTTGTGATGGATAGAGCCATCTGAATCCAGAAAAAAAAAAAAAAAAAAAGACAGTAGGGGCTGAATGTGTTTTTCACTTTTTTTGCTATTGTTTGCATGCTTTTTGTTTTCTTTCTCATTTTTTTTTTCCTTTTTTGATTGATTTTTCTTGTGCAGCATGAAAAATGTGGAAATAGGTTTAGAAGAATGCAGAAGTTTAATTTATATTGGATTAGTTGCTGCCTAAGGAAGGAGGTGGAAGAAAAGGATAGAGAAAAATTAGAAACACAAGATTTTGCAAGGGTGAATGTAGAAAACTATCTTTGCATATGTTTTGAAAATAAAAAAAGCTATTAAAAAGAAGCTGAATTGCCACTAAAATGTATCTTGTATTTCCTCTGAACTTCAGCTCATTCTGTTCTCCTGATTCCCCCTCAAATGTCTTTTCCCATTATGTCCATTTACTGAAATCCTTTTGGACTCAACTCCCCACTTCTCCCATGAAGCATTTGTTAGCTACCATGGCCTAAAATGATCACTCTCTTTCCTGAATTGTACTTGTTTTCAAAGTCATTGAAAGTAGGAACCATGTCTTCTTACATTTTCCTCAGCTTCTAGCATAATTTGTTAAATGCTTGTACGATCAGTATTTCTTTTTCATTTAATCATAAAAGTTGCAGGTTGTAAAGTTGGAATATAGTGGTCATCTCATTAAGTTCTCTCATTTTATGGTTAAGGAAACTAAGACACAGAAAAGAAAAATGTTTTACCCAAAATGTGTGTCCAGTCAAATCAACAAGTATTTATTATGTGTCATCTATGTACCACATAGGATGCTAATCACTGGGAATACAGAAATAAATGTCCTTGCTTTCAAAGTGGTCATAGTTTAATGGGGGATACAACTTGTAAACAACTCTTTAGAAACAAGATTTAGAAAGGATGAATAGGAGATAATCAATAAAAGAAAGACATAAGAAAATAAGAAAAGCAAGAAAGTTTCTTGCAGAAGGTCAGAATTTTGCTGATTGTTGAAAGAAGTTAGTTTATATGTTTTATCTTCCAAGCTCTTTTTTTTTGGTTTTCCTGAAACTAGGAATACACCATCCCTTAATTTTATATTTCTTGCAATATCTGCTGCAGTACCCTGCTATGCCATAGTACTTTGTCCTAGTAGTCTTAATAGTGCTCAAACAAGAGATCCTAATTCTTCGTGGATAGAGCATTGGACTTTTGAAATCAGGAAAATTCAGTTTTGAATTCACCTTCAGTCATTTATTAGCTTTGTGAGGATGAGCCAGCAAAACCTTCCACATAGGGTTGTTATGAAAATTAGTGTATGTTTTTAGGTAAACTACTTAACTTTTATTTGTTTAAGTTTTCTCATCTGTAAAATGGAGAGAATAATAGCACTTACCTCCCAGGGTTCTTGTGAGGATTGAAAAAGATAACATTTGTAAAGTACTTTACAAACCTGAAAGTGCTATACAAATGTCTGTTAGTATTAGTATAATAGTGATTTGAAAACAATCAAGCACTGCATAGATGCCAAGTATTACTATTAATCAAACCTTGGATGAATGAATATATAAATGAACTGTTTCTAAATATTTCTGTTGAATTGAGCATTTCTCTACTTTTCAATCATTCATTAAATTTTTATGGATCTCCTATAATGTGTCAAACACTATTGAAAACAAATTCTCTTTCAGTTGCCTCATGCTATCTGGAACTGCTTTAAAATATCCATCATTGTATGAGTGGTATATGGATAAGCCAGAAATCATGACATGATTTACTGAGATTCTAAGGTCTTTAAAGTTCAAGCAGACCTGGTGGATAACATATGCCATGTGCAAGGCTGAGCTGTATGCTGTAGAATGATGGAAAATTTCCTTTGTGGATTCCTTTTCCTCTCTCTAAAAAGCATCACTTCAGGCCACTTTGGGATTTAACAGACACTGCTTTATTTCTTACCTTAACCCATAATGAAACTTTAGTTATTTATTACTCCATATACAAAAACCTTCTTATTTTTTTCAACTTTTCAAGTTTCCTCTAAGCCTGTAGGTTAATATCAAGCTCAACATCACCTCTCATTTGTTACTCCTACATGTTACTCTTTATCATTGGTGCTCTGCCTAATGATGAACAGGAGACACCTTACTCACTGTCCATAAAACTTCAATTCTCCAGAGCAAGTATCATGGAGAAAACAAATTTAATCTAATCTCAAATATATTCTGATGTGATACTGTTCAGTCTCTGGAAAGAACATCAAATTTTATCTATGTAGACTTTGGAGCCCTAAAAGTTAAACAGATATTTTCATAGTATTTTCTGTTTGGTACCCAGAGAAATATTTCTTTTTTATGGATCTTTGCACAGAGAAACATTGGCTTTCTGTCTCTCTTAGACTGTAAGCTCCTTGAAGGAAGGATAGTACCTAATGCATCTTTGCATATCCTTTATAGGAACTTGAATATAGTAAGGTCAAATTCAAGTTAATATTTATGATCGAGCTTAAAATTTCAGGATTAAAGCTATAATGGCCTTAGAATGCAATTACATTGACTCCTTTGTATTACAACTGATGAAACTGAGGCTTGAAGAGGGATAGTGCTCTTAGTCACATAATTAGTAAGTAATGAAGGTATAGACCTTCTCCCTATCATGTTCTTTTCTTGCCTTCCTCCATTGGTATGCAAGCTCCTGGAAGGTAGGAACTATTTATTTTGCAATGCTCATAGCCAATATTTGGCCTTGCATCCTACCTCCATACAATCTTCCTTCTTTTCTTTTTCTTTATTTCCACTGAATCTTTTAAAGTACTTTGTACTTAGCATATATGACCTAGTCAAAAATAGCTTCAAACTTTTTGTCTTTATCACCACCTTGCATAGTCTTAAGAGTAAAAAAAAATTAGGTTTGTAGCTTTTGTGTACGTATGTGTGTTTTTCTGGTCTCATAATTTCATTTTTCTGAGTAAATCCTTAGGGTCTCCACCATGAAAACACATTGGCAGCTCATTTTTATTTTATAACCTTAGAATGTTACCTGAGCCACTGTGACTTGCCCAAGGTCACATAACTAATATTACTATGAAGTAGATTCGAATCCAATTCTTTCTGACTCTAAGGTCTGTGCTCTATCAACTGTACAAAACTGCCTTTTTAATTTATAGATGAATCAAATCCATCAAGCTAAACTAAAAAAAGTTATAAGGATATTTCCCAAATCTAAAAATCTCGATACTTGAAGGAAACTGGGAAGATAAGTCTTTGCATTCAACAATTTTTCCTATTTTCCAATAATTCAAATCTAAAAAAGTTGGCAAATCAGTACAGTATGGTGGAAATACTTGAATTTAAAATCAGAAGAGCTGAGGGTTCAGATGTTGGACTTGCACTGTTTGATCTTTGGTATCACTGTGCCTCAGTTCCTCATCTGTAAAATGAAGAGGGTAGAAAATTTTAAAGGCCTTCCTTCAGAGGCCTTGCCTCTCATTTCTTTCAAGTTTTTTGGAACATTCCTTTGAACTCTTTCAGATTTGACCATTCTTTCCCATTCCAACTGTCTCTCTTCCATTCTTAGAGAGTGCTTCTATTACCTTATTGCCAAGCTGCTGCAATAGGCTCTAACTTCCATCTCTTCATCCAGTCTCACCTCACTCTAACCTGTCATCTATTTTTGCAAGATTAATTTTGCTAAAACACCTGTGTTCTTTTGCTTGTAACATAACATCCAAACTCCTCAGTCTGGTATTCAAATCCCTCTAGAATTCAGACCCAGACTACTAATAAATCTCTTTATGAAAGTGATTATATCTTCAATGGCTACTATCTTGATGACTCAGAGATGTATGTGTAGTTGCTCCCCAGAGCTACATTCTCAAACAAAAGGCAAATCAAATTTGTCTGAGATAAATCTCATCTATAATGACTTTCTCTCCTAAACTAGGTGACTGAAAGTGGATAAACACTTCACTTTCTCTAGCCATCGACAGACAGACATGTATTGTCCTAATTCAGGATTCCCTCCTTCACAAAAATGAAATATTACTCCTGGAACTTGGAACAAATAGGCTCTGTGGGACTCTTTGGAACAGCCTCTTATTAAACATATGGTAGGTGTTGGTGGGGTAAAGAACATTGCTAATATGGTTCCCTAATTCAAGCAATAGTACAAGTTTTTGCCTTGAAAAGACGACTATATTTTTCAATAATGGTGTATAAAGGAGAACAATTTAACAGAATCATGGAATTTTATTATTCACAGGAACTACAGAAATCTAGTTCAACCTATATTTGAATCTTTCCAGATAAATGATATTTCCAAGATCTTGCCTGAAGATCATAAACTCTTGTGGTACCCCATTCCACTTTGGGAGAGCTCTAATTGTTAGGAAATTTTTTCTGGTATCAAGCCTAAATCTACTTCTTTCTAACTTTTAACCACTGGTCTTGGCTTAGCATTTCTAGCCCAACCAGACCAATTCCAACCTTTTGCCATGATAGCATCTCTTGAAATACCATCATATTTCCAAATCTTAAATGCAGTTTAGAAATTAAAAGCTCCTCACAAGTGAGGACCAATTCTTTAAATTTAGTCATGCTATGTGTACATATATGTGATTCTTTTTTAAAAGTTTAATACTCATTAATCAACTCCCTAAGAAAAAATCCCCAGGACCAGATGGATTTACATGTGAATTCTACCAAACATTTAAAGAACAGTTAACTCCAATATTATATAAACTATTCGAAAAAATAGGAAATGAAGGACTCCTACCAAACTCTTTTTATGATACAGACATGGTACTGATACCTAAACCAGGTAAAACAAAAACAGAGAAAGAAAATTATAGACCAATCTCCTTAATGAATATTGATGCAAAAATCTTAAATAAAATATTAGCAAAGAGATTACAGAAAATCATTCCCAGAATAATACACCATGACCAAGTAGGATTTATACCAGGAATGCAGGGATGGTTCAATATTAGGAAAACTATTAACATAATTGACTATATTAATAACCAAACTAACAAAAACCATATGATAATCTCAATAGATGCAGAAAAAGCATTTGATAAAATCCAACATCCATTCCTATTAAAAACATTAGAGAGTATAGGAATTAATGGACTTTTCCTTAAAATAGTCGGTAGCATCTATTTAAAACCATCAGCTCGCATCATATGTAATGGTGATAAACTGGAACCATTCCCAATAAGATCAGGGGTGAAACAAGGTTGTCCACTATCACCATTACTGTTCAATATTGTATTAGAAATGCTAGCCTTGGCAATAAGACAAGAAAAAGAGATTAAAGGAATTAGAGTAGGTCATGAGGAAACCAAATTATCACTCTTTGCAGATGATATGATGGTCTACTTAGAGAACCCTAGAGAATCAACTAAAAAACTATTAGAATTAATCCACAACTTTAGCAAAGTTGCAGGATACAAAATAAATCCACATAAATCATCAGCATTTTTATACATCACCAACAAAATGCAACAGCAAGAGATACAAAGAGAAATTCCATTCAAAATAACTATCGATAGTATAAAATATTTGGGAATATATCTGCCAAGGGAAAGTCAGGATCTATATGAGCAAAACTACAAAACACTCTCCACACAAATAAAGTCAGATCTAAACAATTGGAAAAACATCAAGTGCTCTTGGATAGGTCGAGCGAATATAATAAAGATGGCAATACTACCTAAACTAATCTATTTAGTGCTATACCAATCAAACTCCCAAGAGATTATTTAACTGAACTAGAAAAAATAACGACAAAATTCATCTGGAAAAACAAAAGGTCAAGAATTTCAAGGGAATTAATGAAAAAAAATGCAAATGAGGGTGGCCTAGCTGCACCAGATCTAAAACTATATTATAAAGCAGTGGTCACCAAAACCATTTGGTACTGGATAAGAAATAGAGTAGTGGATCAGTGGAATAGGTTAGGTTCACAGAACAAAATACTCAATGACAATTGTAATCTAGTATTTGATAAACCCAAAGACCCCAGTTTTTAGGATAAAAACTCACTATTTGACAAAAACTGCTGGGATAATTGGAAACTAGTCTGGAAGAAATTAGGCATTGACCCACACCTAACACCATATACCAAGAT
>JAJPUD010009929.1:0-12128 GCA_023553655.1 Myrmecobius fasciatus | reverse complement strand
CACACACACACACACACACACACACACACACACACACACACACACACACCTGGGCCAAGAAAAGTCCTTAGAGAAAGCAAGAAATTATTTTTGCTGGCCCAGGATAATAGAAGATGTCAGTAAGAAGTTTGAGATCAGAATTCAATATACAGAGAAAAATGCTACCAACTTATGCTGCATTTTTGTAGAGTAAAATTATGGCAAACCTTTGGATCTGTGTGCATCGACATTTTATCTCTGGAAAGAGACAGGACGTAAGCCATATCTTAGTATTGCTTGAATATTTCGCCAGGTATGCACAACCATCTTTAGCCAAGAATCAGAAAGTTTCTATTCTTGCAAAAATATTGTGGGTGGATTCATTCCAGTCAAAGACTTTCATAGGAAATAACTCAGGAAAATGTTACTTTTGGTAGGAATTCATCTTACAAATTTAGAAAACTTGAATGTTTTAATCACTCTTAGAAGAAAAGTTAGGGACATGGAGACCTGTACAGAAATCTCAATGGAGTCAACATGTTCAGATATGAGTCAGAAAGAGAGCAAAACCTGGAAGTACACCCTGTCAAACACTTCAGTTGTGGGATTCTCTGGGTTATAGTGATAAGACTGTTTTGTTTGAAAATACAAAAAATTATAAATTCAAGTTTGGGAACAGAAGCTTTAAAGTCCTCAGAGGCTGATAACTAGGCTATATCAACCAATACAGGAAGATCAACAGATCCAAAAGAATTAAAACCATCTGACCTATAATAAGACTAACTTGTTTCAGGAGACACAGAAATGGTCACGTCACTAGATTAATAATATTAATGCTCTACATATTATGTGTGCTTTGAATGGAAATGCATATATTAATATGTAAATTGTAGTTTTATGTTTTATTTTTCTGCATATTCTTGTTCAAATTTATTTATTTGTTAATGTTATGCCTCTATGATTGTTATGTAAACCAGTAACATTGGTTTCTATTAGTTACTATCACAATTCCCTAGTAGCTAAGCATTATTTTATATTAGATATTGATTTTTGATCTTTTATGCTTATTTGTTTATTTTGCATATAATATTGTATTTAACATTGCTATGCATGTATATAATTTACACATCTAGTCATTGCAACAGCTTTTCAAGTGTTTTTTGCATGTTTATTGAATGCAATGTTAATGTGGATGTGATATAAATGATACTTTAATTACTCTAATATTGAGATAATAATCCCAGATGAATTGACTTAATGCTTATGATGTATATATGCAGATGTTCAAATATATCTCAAATATTTTTTCTGGGACTGGAAAATGTATAGTTGCAAAAGAGGAATATCACTAATGTCCACACTAGAATGCTTCTAACAGGCTCCCCTATCTGCTCTCCAACTATTTATTTCAGAGACTGAGTATAAGTGGGATCTAAAGAAAATTGGTAAAACATTTCTAAAGATGGCCCATTCTCTCTTTTATTGAGATTCTGATCACTGTCTTCAGTTTTCTGTTCTCTAAAAATGATTATGTTCAGTGTGACATAAGTCATGTAAGAGGACAGAGTTATAACTAATTCAAAAAACATTTATTAATCTCTTACTGTGAGCCAAGTACTGAGCTAAGTTCTAGGGATATAAAGAACAGCAAAAACAGTTTTTGCTGTCAAATACCTCACATTTTAATAGGAAAATGATTCGTACATAAATAGGCAAGGCTTGTATAGGCTAGATACAAGAATGGGTGGAGAATGGGGCAGCTAGGTGCTGCAATACATAGAGTGTCAGGTTTGGAATCAGGAAGATTCATCTTCCTGAGTTCAAATCTGACCTAAGACTGTTATTATCTTGTGACCCTGGGCAAGTTATTTATTTCTGTTTGACTCAGTGTCCTCACTTGTAAAAGGAAAAGAAAAGGCAAAACACTCTAGTATCTTTCCCAAGGAAAAACTCAAATGGAGTCATGAAGAGTTGGGTACAATGGAAGTAAAAAACACAGCTGAACAACAACTGATGGAAAATAATCTCAGAGGGAAGGCACTAGTAGTTGGGAGAACAGGGAAAGACCACCTAAAGAAAGTGGGAGTTGAGGTTAATCATGAAGGAAATCTGGAGGAAGAGGTGAAGAGAGCTTTCTGGGGCTGGAGTACAGCTAGTGAAAATAGAGGAAACTAACAGATAAGGGAGTAAAACATAAGAAGCCTGGAAAAGCAGAGGGGTTAGATGTGAAAGGCTTTAAATTCTATAGCTGAAAAGTATCAAATATACAGACAGACCAGAACCAGGTTAAAATGTAATCAAGAAATATTTAACAAAACAAATAAAATATAAGGTAGAGAAGACATTACAATTTGTCAATATGTTGTTTTCAAAAATCTTTATGTACAGATTAGTGTCTTATGTGCTTTGTTTTAGCTTGACAACACTGTCTTAGGTAATAGGAAAACATGAGAATTTACTGAGTAGAAAGATGACATGGGTCAATAAATCAACTATGTGCCAAGAACTGGAAATACAAAAAGAGGCAAAAGACAGTGGTGCCCTAAAAGTGCTTATAATCTAATGGGTAATGGCTAAGAAGCTGGTTCACAAATATATAGAACTAAAAAGAAAAAAAAAAACAAATATACAGAACTGATTGTCCCCTGTAATCAAAGGACCTTGATTTAAATCCTAGAGCTACAACTTAACTATACTTTTGGGTATACTGCTTCACTTCCCTAGGCTTCAGTTTCCTTATCTATAAAATGAGGGGATTGGGACTAGATGGCCCCTAGGGTCACTTATAGCTCTCAATTAATGCTCCTATGATTTGATTCTTCCTACTCATGGTTCAAAGCTTTTCCTTTACCATGATGTTGCAGCTCAAGGAGCAGAGGAAGACCTTTCAAGTTTTTGTTTTTTAGCAAATGAAATGAAAACGTCTGGAGGAGTCATTGTGGCTGCTGCTCTTGCTATTTATATTAGGGAGGAAGAAGAGGAGGAGGAGGAGACAGGGAAGGAAAGAAAAGAGAAGAGACAGCAGACAGACAGACAGAAGGAGGGAGGGAAATGGGAGGAAGTGGGAGAAAGGAGGAAGTGAGGGAGGGAGAGAATGAAGTAGAATGTGGAAGGAAATGTTATAGGTCAGAGAAGGAACTGAGGTGAAGTCAAAGTGGGATTAGACAGGCCATTCCTTTGAAATCTTATTGCCAATTTCAATAAATTTGTGATGGAGAGAACCATCTGCATCGAGAGAAAGGATTGAATGTACATGATAACATAGTATTTTTACCATTTTTATTGCTGTTTGCTTGCTTGGTTTTTTTTTTCTTTCTTGTTTTTCCCCTTTTGATCTTATTTTTCTAGAGCAGCATGATAATTGTGGAAATGTGTTTAGAAGAATTGCACATTTAATCTCTATTGGATTGCTTGATGTCTAGAGGAGGGGGGTGGGGAAAAGGGAGGAAGAGATATTTGGGACACAAGGGTTTGCAAGGGTGAATGTTGAAAACTACCTTTGTATGTATTTGGAAAAACAAAAAGGTATTATTATATTAAAAAAAAGAAATCTTTTTGCCAGGTGAAGATAGGACTTTCTGCATTCATCACGTTTATGGCTTTTATTATTCTCATTCAGGACTTAGGGCTGAACCTAGGACAAGAGCCCAACATCCCTCTCTTTCACAATTCTTTTACCTCACACTATATGACCTTAGAATGTAGGAGAGGAAGGGAATAAGCATTTATATAGTATTGTGCTAGGTACATTAGAAATGTCATGTCATTCGATCTTCACAACAACCTAACAATGTTGGTGCTATCATGATGCTCATTTTACATTTGAGGAAACTGAGACAGACAAACGTTCAGGGACTTGATCAGGGTCATATAATAAATGTCTAAAGCTGGATTTGAACTCTTGTCTTCCCAACTCCAAGCCCAGTGTTTTATTATAGCTGAGAGATGTAAATGCTTCTTGAAAGGGGAACATTTACTTAACTGTTGCTTTGCAATTTTACTATGCGGTCAGGGAAAATTTGATTGCTTCTGTAATATCAGTATACAGGGTCAATGTTGAGCCAGGGTAATGATCTGAGTTATAACTTCTATAGACTCAACAACTTTGAGTTATGGCTGATCATATCCTCAGCTAAAACTCAGAACTTTGGCTAAAAATGTACCTCTTTTCATAGCTCTTTGAAGACAGTGCTTCAATGGGATTGGGCTAGCTATAAATGCATATAGACAGAATCTTTTGCCTAAGAATCTAAAAGGCTTGGATGAGACAGACTGGCAAAGAGTGTCACCTGGTGTTCAAAATTATGCTACATTTCCTTGCTAATGTGGGCTGCTTTAGCTATTGGAAAAATTAACGTGCAATAGCTTACAATTCTGTCACTTCGTTCTATTTTCTTACTATAGTGTGATGATGATATCACTTCTTTACTCAAAATCCCTCAGTGACTCCTTATGTGTGAGTGTAACATAAAACCCCTAAGCCTGGGTCCGTCCATAATCTGGGTCCAGTTTAATTTTATATAATTCTTGTTTTAGGCAAATTGAAGTATTCTCCACCTTTTGTTCTAGTTCAGTTCTTTTCTATCTCTGTGCCTCTGACCACATTGTTCTCCATGCCCATTACATAGTGTCTCTTTCCAATCGCTTCTCATCTTTTCTGACTGTTGAAATTCCCTTCTCTCTTCAAGGTTCAACTTAATTATAACCTCTTTTCAAAGCCTCCTTGAACCCAATGACTGAAAGTCAACTTTCTGTTTTCAAATTTCTCATAACAGTTTTATAGGTTCTCTCTTTTGTTCCTATCAACTTTCTCTTATTGGGACTTCATAGGATTTAGAACCAGACAAAAACCTTATGTAACTCAATCATTTTACATAAAAGAAAACTGAAAGTCAAACCAGACATATTAAGTGACTTTCTTGAAGTTATGAAAATGATTAATAGCAAGGGGAAGATTTGAACCCAAGTTGAAATTATTCTAAAACCGATGCTAGATTAATAGCAAGGGGAAGATTTAAATCCAAGTTGAAATTATTATAAAACTGGTGCTATATTGTCTCTCCTTTATTTGCATACATGTCTTTTCCCCACTATTAAATGTCAAGCTTCTTGGAGGAGGGACCTACATTATTTTAATCTTTATAAAATTCATAGGAACTTTACTTTTGTAAGAGATTTTAAATAAACATTTGTTGAAATTTTTTGTTCCATCAACACCAGCCAAAGTTTGGTTCTGGTCCAGGGCTTATGTTGAGTGTATGGTCAAAGATTCTCTGTAATAATAGCAAGCTTCAGATTAGGCTGTTTAGAACAATGGTTTGGGGTCATGGTCTTGCTCAGGGATTAAGACCTTTCTGTTCTGGGTTCTCCTTTGAAACTTGGGATAGCCTATGGAACCCTTCTCTAAATAATGTTATTTTTTTAAAAAATCTATAAATTGAAGGAAATAACAAATTTTAGTTAGAAGTTAATATATATGTTATATATATGTAATATATATATATGTATGTATGTATGTATATGTTTGCCATTTACAACACCTTAAATTAAGGACTAGATTAATTATGAAGGTTAAGGGAAAGGAGGATGAGGTTTGTCCACATCATCCTGAAAAGGTCAATACCATGTTAGTAAAACAGTCTGAGGAGTCAGAAGCAATGATGTGTTCATGAAACATAAGTAACAAGTTAAAGAAATGGGGCAGTAATTGGATTCAGAAGACAAAGACAAAAATCAAGATTTAGGACCAAACAGGGAAGTCAATAAAGTAGGAGACCAGGGTCAGAAGCAGCATTAGAGAATCAAGGACCCTTTGCCTCATTAAAATGGCTCAAATGTCCAGTAGCTTTTAAGGTACAAAGCATTGCACTATCCTCTGCCACTAGCTTTTAATTTTCCTTCATTTCCAATAAAATGTACAGATCCAGTGCCTCAAATCCTCAGCATCCTACTAGATAATTTGATAAAATTATACAATTTCATGAACATTGATTTCAGCAAGGTTGAAAGGACTTTGAAGATCATCTAATCCAACCCTTTAATTTTGTAGGTGAGGATCACTTATGATCATGAGATCACAAATTTAGAGCTGAAAGATTATCTAATTCAAACCTGTCATTCTAAAAACGAGAAACTGAGACACAGGGGAAAAAATTGAGGACAGGTTAGGTAATTTGCCAAAATCCTGAAGCCAGTGGACAGAGCACCTGGCCTGGAGTCAGGAAAATTAATCTTCCAGAACTCAAATCTGGCCTCAGGCACTTAACAGCTGTGTGATCCTATGCAAGTTAATTAGCCCTATTTACCTCCATTTCCTCATCTGTAAAATGAGCTGGACAAGGAAATGGCAAACCATTCCAGTATCTTTGCCAAGAAAATTCCAAATGGGATCATGAGGAATAGGACACTACTGAAATGACCGAACAATAGATATGACCAGGAATAGAATCCAGGTTACCTGACTTCTAATACTGTGTTCTCTCCTTAAGATATTGATATCCAATGTTTGTGTTGCTAAAAGGCTGTTCTTAAGCTTACAGAAAGAGAAAGTGTCACTGTATTAATTATCTAGGGAGGGGGAAGTATAATTTGAACTATCCACAAAGGAGCACTCTACTCAAGCTACCAGACCAGCCTTGCAAATTACTTTATCTGGTCTGAGCAACAACTTTTTTTCTAACACATTGGATTATGACCCTGGCATCAGAAGGCACTCGACCTAAACTGGACTTGGAGGTAGCTGTGGAATTGCATTCTTGGATTAAGCTTTTTATGGTCAGGTCCAAAATTAATTTAAGGGATGAAATAGAATCATTCCCTTTGAGACCCCACCCTGCCAAAGTGGTTCTCTGTTCTCCACTTTCATAGACTCAGAGAATTAGCATGTTGTGATAATTATGCAAGAAATAAATTGAAGAATAAAATAGAACAAATGTTCCAGTTTGGAATGTATAAAGTACCTTCTGCCCACTTCAAGTCCTCCTCCCGAATCTTTAGGGTATGGGTAATGGACTCTTGATTGCATTTAGCCACAACTCATACAATGGAATAGAGTGATGAGCAGTTAAGGGATATGTATTCCCCATCTCAAACTTCAGTGGAACTTAGATTCTTAGATACCTAGGGGACAACTACTCATAATTTCTTATAACTTTGGGCCAGCATTAGCCCACGTATAAGCACAGTGTAGCTGTCTTAGAGCAGGGAGCTGCTCTACTTGTTGGTAAGATGATGGGTAGAATGAATTCGGTGTATAAGCAAAGATCTTCCTGAGGTGGGGTGGGGAGAGGGCAAGGGGACAGCTACCAGAGCGGCTGATATTCTCTGAGGTTAAAGGGGGCTTCTCAGACCATACAGAACAAGCTTGTGGAACGCTTTTGCTCAGTTACTGGTCAAAGACCACATTCGATAAAGCACTACCTGATTTGAATGCTGCATCTCTGAGTGTTCTATTTGGAAGAAACCAGAAAGAACCAATGCTCTCCTAGCACAGGCTTTCAATTCTGCTGCAGCATCTGAGATCTCTCTTGGCTGTGCTGGCTTTCAATCATCCCATTCTCTTCACTAGCTCTCCTAAAGCTCTCCTCCTGGTGCCATGGCTTCTATTTGGCATGAACCACACTTGACCATGTGGACCTTCCTGTCTCAGAAGTTTGAAATGGCAAGTGCAGAATAGCAAATGTCTGAAATGACAGACATTTTCCTCCTATTCCATTCCATTCCTTCTGGTTGAAAACCCTAGATGAAGGAGAAAGATGGAAATCATCAGAAATTGTTCCGTCATCTTTTTCTCCATTTCTGACTCACCTCTATGGGTTTAATTTTTATTTTTGAATTGTTTCAGTCTTGTCTGATTTTTTGTGAAACCATTTAGAGTTTTCTTGGCAAAAATACAGGGGTAGTTTGCAATTTCCTTCTCTAGCTCATTTCACAAATGAGAAAACTGAAGCAAACAGTCTTAAGTGACTTGTCTAGCTAGTAAGTGTCTGAGGCCGGATTTGAAATCTGAAAGATGGGGCTTCCTGATTCCATTCCCCAGTGCTCTATCCACCAACCATTTATCTGCTCTCCGAAGGGTTTAATGCAAAGTAACAATTCTAAGAGATGAAAGGACAAGCAGAAGCAAATATAACATACTATTTTTACTGTCTTAGGAGCCTAAAGTATTATCCATTAACTCACCATTCTCTTTCATCCCTGATATTTGCCAAAGTCTGTGATTTCCACCTTCATAACATTTCTTATATATGCTTCCTTCTCTCCTCTAACACTACAATCATCCTGGTGCAGCCCCTCATCATCTCACACCTGGGCTATTACAATAGTTTCCTTCCTCAAGTGTTTCCCCATTCCAGGATATCCTCCATTACACTGTCAAACTGGACTTCTTCAAGCACAAATCTGATCCATATCATCCCTCCCTCCTACTCAATAAACACTAGTGGCTGCCTATAATGTTCAGAATAAAATATGAAATCTCCTGTTAGACTTTTAAAACTCTTTATAATCTGACTGTTTCCAACCTTTTCAAGTCTTTCAATTCACATCATTCCCTTCCATATGCTCTATGAACCAATAACTCAGATCTCCTTGATCTTCATCTCTTGACTTTGTATTTTCAAAGACCATCTACCATACCTAGAATGAACTTCTTCCTTATCTCTACCACTAGGCTTCCTTCAAGTCTCAGCTAAAATGCCTGCATATGCACAATCTTTTTCTTGTCTTCTCTGAGACCTGTAGTTATCTTATAAATAATTCTTTGCACATTGTCTCCCCCATTAGACTGTGAGCATTTTGAGAACAGAGACCAATTTTTGCCTTTCTTTATTTATATCCCCAGCAGAGTGGCTGGCACATAGTAGGTGCTTAATAGGTACTTGTTGATTGACTGGCCCTTACATTCCAAAGGAATGGCTTTTTAATGACAAAATCTTCCATCATTATGGGAGATCAATAGGAGTGAGAGAGCTTCAAATTGCACCATCATTGCTCTCACTATGATTAAAGCTAATGTAATGAAATCTATGTGTATGAACATTTAACAGAGACTACCAGTATTGCACCTACACTCTCAGAGGCATGGTTTAACATTTTAAAACCTCCTGGGTTCTCTTTTTTATCAAGTGAATGGCTACAGCTCCCTAAGCTTATCACCTCTATGATTTGAAATCAATCCCCTCTCATGTAGTAAAACCAGAGTCTGTTCTTTGGTTTACTTAGTCAATAATTGATCAGACTTTTGCCAATGAGAGGACAAGTTTCTGGGACTCCTGGGATATGTGCTGTTTTTCTACCTCACTAACAAGTTGCTGAGAACCCAATACAGGGCCTTCTTCATTTAGCAATCCTGGAAGCAGAAAAAAGACTGACTTGGGCTCTGATATTTTCACCATTTTGGGGGGTCTCACATAACTTTGCTGCAAATTAACTTCTCTTGGATTACAATATTTTGTTTTAAAATATTCTTATTAGTACTATATTTTAAAATAACTATAGATGCTTAAAGAGAATGCAACACTTACAATAAATAAACACTTACAAAAAAACACAAATCCCAGTTAAATAAGTAATTTCTTTAGAATGAAAAATATACACAACAATTTCAATTCTATTCTGGAGTAATCTGACAAGGGAGGATCCAACTATAATCTTGTTCACCTTTCATCCCCTCCCTGCAACAGGGATGGTACATAGAAGGTTTGCTGGTTGAGATTCTAAAAACATTTTCTTCATCTTCCAGAAATGATGCAATTTCTAAGATGGCAGATGTGTTTGCCATCATGGGATTGATTCAAAACCCAATGAAAAGAGATGAAATAACACAGCAAAGGGACTCTTTCTTTTCCCAATTTCCATTTTAAATGGAACACCTCAGTCTGAAGATTAACAAAGAACAAGGAGCTGGTTAATGGGACTAGATTTGAAAATAAGAGCATGTTGTAACTGTAGCTGTATTTCCCAATTTTCAGTGTTTGACAGAATGCCCCTGGGGTGGGATTATAATTGGTTTTTTTTTTTTTTGATAATGTTCAGTGATGAGACAAAGAGTACATGGACACATGGTGAGGATGTGGTTTGTGAGACAGGCTGATATTTGAACAGCAATGTTACACAATCATCCATGTCTGCTTGTCTAAAACTAGGCTATATACCAATCCCTTACACACCAGAAAGACTGGATTACTAGAATGTCAAAGATATGGGAAACATGCTACACATACTAGTAATGAATACAGAAGTTGTCAGGGCAAAGTTCTTCATCAAGCAAATGAAATGTCTTACTCTGATCCTATGAACCACTGATTATGAGTGGAAAAACTGGGCAAATAATCACAGAGATTCTATGGAAGACATCATTGTGAATAATAAATGTAGATATATAAAAACTAAGAAATGAGAAACGATTTATGAGAGTAAAAGGGAGAAAAGTTCCATGCCCAGTTTAACTCCACATCAAAAATGGTTTCTTCTCATCTATAAATCAATCTGCAGACATTGTTTTCTGGGATAAATGACAATGAATCACTCCAGGGAAAATTCACAAATTCTTTAATTTTATTTTCTTTCAGAATTCTACATAAATAGTGACCATATCTCATGTAATGATTCAGAGGCAAGAGTTTTGAGTGGGATTGGTCTTCATGCAATTTAATGAGACACTAAAGTATCTCATTAATGAGTATCGAATTGGGGCAGACTCTAAGTTTTGAACATTGTAGACACAATTTTATGTGTGAACAAAACCTAAATTTATCAGAAATCTAGGGATGAGAAGGCTATTTACTTCTTGTATACCAAAAATATGGCTAAAATTTATACACATTTGGTACCATAATGGCTCCATCAAGGATTAAATGGGAGGGAATTCAAAGAGAAGCATTGCTAGGAATTTTTTCAGCTGGGGTTAGCACAGGTAATCATGCCCTGGGCAAATGATTTCAAAGATACCCTCATTTGGAATTTGTAGGTTTCCCTCATTCTCCTTCTCAGCATTTTGTTTCCACAGAAACCTCAGGATACCATATCCTGTCCCGTAAACCGGTGATTGTCAAAAAAATATTTTTTGTTGTTGCTCTCAATACAGTATTCTTTACATTAGTAATCATAACACACTAAAAGCTTTAAGTTAGCAACAAAGAAAGGTTTTTAGGCATTTGGATCTCCAGGGCACTGGGGATTCCCTTAGGATTCTCCTGCCTCTCTTTTTCCTTCCCTTCTTTGTTTCTTTGCGTTCCCAGAACTTGCAGCGGGGGAGGTGACTTTAAACCTCCTTAGGAAGATGCTATTGTGACCTCCCTTACCCAAAGTCAGGAAGAAAGGCAGCAAATTATACCCAAAGGTGGGAATGGAGGAAGGTGTAAGTTTTGATCTTCATAGCACATCCAGCAAGTTGGCTGCTGCTTGACTGGCATGCAGTGACATACTATGTGGGAGCCACCACCAAAGGAAATAGCGGTTTTGGGGAAGGGACTGAAGAGGGAGCGTGTAGCCAACATTTAACCCCCTTTGCCCCAGAAACCTTCAAAATATCATGTTAGAAGTGGAAGGGATCTTAGGGATCCTTGTGGAAGGGATCAAGGATTAGACAATCCTTGATTTTAAGAAACTCCCATACAGAACTGACTTGTTTAATCTCATCAGAGAAAAGCTCACTTAGTTATTAATGTAACAGAAGTGAGGTAGAGGTGAATGGACCCTCATACTCATGCCTGGAAGGAACCTGAAAAACCACTTGGTCCAATCCTCTCATTTTAGAGAGGAAATAGAAACCCAGAAAGATCCAGAACGGAAATACTAGGATTTTCTTCTCTCATCCCTAATTACTATACTGTGTCCAATCTCTGCCAACCTTGGGTCTGCCAAAGGCACCCTGGGAGATGACCACAATCATTGATCCCCAGAAGGTGTTTGCTCTCACTGCCACATTCACTAGCCAGTTGTTGATTCCATCTTCTTCTTCCCCTTTATTTTCTTTTTCTTTGTAGGATTATCATTTCTGTTATCTGCCTTTTAAATCCCACAGAGGTTGGGAAGGACCAAACCTGCCCATCGCTTGTTTTTGTACAGCCTAGAAAGCTACAGATGGTTTTGACATTTTTAAATGAAATAAAATTTTATTTTAAAATGTAAAAGTCATTCTTAGCTTG
>JAJPUD010009928.1:35185-58926 GCA_023553655.1 Myrmecobius fasciatus | reverse complement strand
AGACCAACTTAAGTCCACCTTTGTGGCTTTATCTGGGATTGTTTTCATAATGTCAGAATCTGGGGACTGTTCTATTTTTTCTCCGTAAAAGCTTTCTATGGTAAGAGCTCTCTTCTGCTTCTTGCTCATGATTTAAAGTTGGGGTATCGGTCATCAGCAGAGAATACTGCAACAATTTGTATTTGCTCTGGGGCAGTTTGCCAAGTTGACTTCTGGTCTGAGGCTGGTCGGGCTAGATTCGCACTAGGACCACGTTTTCAGCTGCTCTCGATCCACCCTTTACCCAAGGCAGATCTGCCAAAGCACCTGCCCACAAGCAGAGCAAAGTGGCCCATGTGTCTCCCAGGGGCTTCCTGGGTGCCTAAAATCCGCCCCTCTATAGCAGCCCTGACTTCCGCCCCGGCTGGCATCTGTCTGATTGCGCCCAGTGGCCGATTTCCCCTGAGGCTAACCTTCTCTGGTGTTCTTTCAAAGTAGATTTTTGATAAAAGTGCGTTGTAGTCCAAGTGTTTGGTGGAGGCCTCACTCCAAAACCAGTTCAGAGGCTCACTTTGTCTGGGTCTGAGGGAAGGTCTCAGAAGTTCACAGAGAACACTGTCTACAATTTGCCATCTTGGCTCTGCCCCCCCTCGGTAGTTGATAATTCTTATCTACAATCCAAGCTCCTTTGCCCTCCGGAAAATTATATTCCAGGCCCTTCAAACTTTTAAAGTGGAAGCTGCTAGGTTCTGTGTAAACCTGATTGTGGTTCCTCAAGACTTAATTGTTTCTTTTTGGCTGCTTGCAGTATTTTCTTCTTGATCTGATAATCCTGAAATTTATTTACATTATTCCTTTTTTTTAATCAAATGCTTTTCTGCATCTATTGAGATAATCATATGATTTTTGTTAGTTTTGTTATTAATGTAATTGATTATGCTGATAGTTTTCCTAATATTGAACCAGCCCTGCATTCCTGGTATAAATCCTACTTGGTCATAGGGTATTATCCTGGGGATGATTTTCTGTAATCTCATTGCTAATATCTTATTTAAAATTTTTGCATCAATATTCATTAGGGAAATTGGTCTATAGTTTTCTTTCTCTGTTTTCACCCTACCTAGGTTAGCTATCAGAACCATATCGGTATCATAAAAGGAATTTGTAGTATATCTTCTGCCCCTGTTTTCTCAAATAGTTTGTATAGTATTGGAATTAATTGTTCTTTGAATGTTTGGTAGAATTCACATGTAAATCCATCTGGCCGTGGAGATTTTTTCTTAGGGAGTTGATTAATAGCTTGTTCTATTTCTTTTCTAAAATGGGGCTATTTAAATAATTTATTTCCTCTTCTGTTAACCCGAGCAATCTATATTTTTGTAGATATTCCTCCATTTCATTTAGATTATCAAATTTATTGGCATGAAGTTGAGCAACGTCACTCCTAATTATTATTCTAATTTCCTTTTCATTGGAGGAAAATTCTCCCTTATCATTATTTACAATAATCCTTAAAATTTTCTTTTAGTGTCTCTTTTAGGAACTGATTGGTGGATTTTTAAATGGCTATTTTACCCTCTGGTTGTTGGTCATCAGGGCAGTTTTCCTTGATGATTTCTTGAAAGATGTTGTTCAGACTCTTTTTTTCATTGTGGTTTTCAGGTTGTTCAGTATTCTATTTTCCAGATCACTTGTTTTTCCAATGAGGTATTTTATATTTTCGTCCATTTTTTCATTTTTTGTTTTTGTTTGACTGATTCTTAATGTATCATTGTGGTATTCACCTTCATTTATTCAATTCTAATTTTTACTGAATTATTTTCTTCACCTAGCTCTCTTACATTTTTTTTGCTTTTGGCCAAATGAAGTTTTAAATAAGCTGTTTTTTTTTCATTGGATTTTTTTCCCATTTCACCAAATCTATTTTTAGAGAATTGTTCTCTTTTTCCACCTCACCAATTCTGTTTTTCAAGGAGTTATTTTCTTTTTCCATTTTGCTAAATCTATCTTTAAGGAGTTGTTATCTTCAGACAATTTCTGTGTTTGCTTTTCCAAACTCTCCTGCAAAGCTTTCCTTTCTTTTACCTTTTTTTCTTCTAACTCTTTTTAAGATCTTTTTTGAATTCTTCTAAGACAGCCTTTTGGATTGGTGATGAACTCATATCACTCTTTGAGTCTTCATCTGGTGTAATTTTGTCTGTATTCTCAGAGTTTGAGGTCTGTTCTTCCCTGTCTCCACAATAACAATCTATGGTTGCACTCATTTTTGATTTTTTTGCTCATTTTACAAAGTTAGGGTCTGCTTCTAGGACAAAGAGGAGATTGTCTTGAGCTTTCTCAACCGGGAAATAGGGCTTTATGCTGCCCTGGGGCTGGTGCTGCTGGACATGGCCAAGTCTTGTTTGTTATACTGGAATTCAGGGGCTTGCCATTTGCTTTCTGAGGTTTCATTGAAGGTCTCACAGCTAGTCTGCTGTTTTACTGGCTTCTGAATCAGGATAGACTAGTCAGTACACCTGTATTTTGGATAAGAGCCTGCTACCAGATTCCCTGTGTGGGGGGCTTCTTCTCCCTGGACCTCCTTGCACATACACTTGGCCAAGTCTCCCTATACTCATTTGAAAGAGACCTTTCCTATTATCTTCTGCTGGAAATTTGTTACACTTCAAATATTTGTGGTTTCTGTTACTCCAAAATCTGTTCAGAGACTTGATCTAGTGTTGATTCTTAGGAAAGCCAGGAAGAACTCAGAGGAAGTCCTGTTTACTCTTTGGCCATCTTGACTCAGCCACTCTATTGATTTTTTTAAAAGCTTAATAGAATGTAGGGAATGCTATTTTTTTTTCTTTTTTCCTTTTTTCCCCTTTTAATAGAATTTTTTTCAAATACATGCAAAGAGAGTTTTCAGCATTCAATTTTGAAAAACCTTGAGCTCCAAGTTTTTCTCCCTCCATTCCCCTATAATCCCCAAGACAGCAAGCAATCCAATACATGTTAAACATGTGCAGTTTCCATATTTGTCCAACTGTGCAAAAAAAAAATAGAATCAAAAGGGACAAAAAAATGAGAAAAAAACAAGCAAACAAACAACAACAAAGGTCAAAATACTGTGCTTTGATTCATATTTCTCCATAGTTCTCTGTGGATATGGATGGCACTTTCTATCACAAATCTATTGAAATTGGCTTGAATCACAGCATTATTGAAAAGATCCAAGTCCATCACAGGTGTTCATCACACAATCTTGTTGTTACTGGATACGATGTTCTGTTGGTTCTGTTTACTTCACTCACCATCATTTCATGTAAGTATTTTCAGGCTTTTCTATAATCAGTCAGCTCATCATTTCTTATAACACAATAATATTCCATTATATTCATATACCATAACTTACTCAACCATTCACCTATTGATGGGCATCAGCTCAATTTCCAGTTCTTTGCCACAAAAAAAAACCGACTGCTGCTACAAACATTTGTGCACATATGGATCCTTTTTCCTCTTTTATGATCTCTACTGGACACAGAATCAGAAGTAATGTATCAAAGGGTATGCACAGCTTTATAGCCTTTTGAGCATCGTTCCAAATTGGCTCTCCAGAGATGGATCATTTTAAATAACAACAATAATGCACTAGAGTTCCAGTTTTCCCATGTCTTTTCTAATATTCATCAAGTTTTCCTGCCATTTTAGCCAATCAGAGAGATGTGAAGTAGTATTAAAAGCTATCTTAATTTGTATTTCTCTAAACAATAGTGATTCAGAGCATTTTTCATATGACTAGAAATGGCTTTAATATCTTCACCTGAACATTCATATGAACATCTATTCATATTTTTGACTATTCATCAATTGGGGAATTGCTTTATTGCTATAAAATTGAGACAATTTTTGATATATTTTAGAAGTGAGACCTTTATCAGAAAAAGTGGTTCTAAAAAATTTCCCCCCTAACTTTCTGTTTAACTTCTAATTTTGACTGCATCAGTTTGGTCTGTGCAAAACCTTTCTAATTTAATGTAATCAAAATTATCCATTTTGCATGTCTAATGTTTTCTCATTCTTCTTTGACCATAAATTCCTCCCTTCTCCCCAGATTTGCTAAATAAACTATCCCTTATTTCTCTAATTTGCTTATATATCACCCTTTATGTTCACATCATGAATTTATTTCAATCTTATCTTGGTATAGAGTGTTAGGTGTTGTTCAATGCTTAGTTTCTGTCATACTATTTTTCCAATTTCCCCAGCAATTTTTGTCAAATAGTGAGTTTTTATTCCAGAAGCTGGAGTTTGTGGGTTTATCAAACACTAAATTACTATAGTCACAGACTATTTTTTTGTAAATAAAATCTAATCCACTGATCCACTATTCTACTTCTTAGACAGTACCAAATTGGTTTGATGACTGCTACTTTATAATATAGTTTTAGGTATGGTACAGCTAGGCTGCCTTTATTTGCATTTTTTTTCATTAATTCCCTTGAAATTCTTGAGCTTTTGTTCTTTCAGATAAATTTTGTTACTATTTTTCTAGTTCTCTAAAGTAATTTTTCTGCAGTTTGATTGGTGTGATATTGAATAAATAGACTAATTTAAATAGAATTGTCATTTTTATTGTATTAGCTTGGTTTACCCAAGAGCACCTAATATTCTTTCAATCGTTTAGATATAACTTTTTTCATTTGAGAAAGTTTGTAATTGTGTCCATATTCTTCTTGGCTTTGTTTTGGCAGGTACACTCCAAAATATTTTATATTATCTACAGTCATTTTAAATGATATTTCTTCTGTCTCTTGGTGTTGGGCTTTGTTGGTAAATATAGAAATTCTGATGATTTATGGGAGTTCATTTTATATTCTGCAACTTTGCTAAAGTTGTTAATTGTTTCTAGTTGTGCTTTTGTTAATTCTCTAGGATTCTCTAAATATATCATCATATATGCAGAGTAATAATTTTGTTTCCTCATTGTCTACTCTAATTCCTTCAATTTCTTTTTCTTCTCTTATTGTTAAAGCTAACATTTCTAGTACAATGTTGAGTAATAATGGTCAACCTTGTTTCACCCCTGATCTTACTGAAAATGTTTCTTTCTTATCTCCATTACATAAAATGCTTGCTCTTGGTTTTTGATAGGTGCTACTTATGATTTTAAGGAAAACTCCATTTATTTCTTTGCTCTCTAGTGGGAATGAGCAGCTATTGAGATAATCATATGATTTCTCTTAATTTGGCTATTGATATGTAAACTTGTTTTTTTGTTTGTTTGTTTTTTAGAAAATGAAAATAAGGTCTAGAAAAATAATGCCATTTATTCAAAGTTACATAGCTAGTTAGGAGCAGACCCAAGATTCTAATTCTCAATCCTTTGTGATTTTGCACACATTACTGTTTGATTTTATGTTTTTATTTTAAAGTAATCAGTTTCTCATACAAGTCAAATTCAAAACTTTTAGAAAACACTTATAACAACAACAAAAAAAACCTGCTAAAAATTAAATTGAAATTTGCCAATACAAAAAGAAAAATATATAGGGACATTAATTTTAAAACTTCTGATTTTTTAATTTGCTTTTTCAGATCTGTCTGTTCATAAAACCGAGTTACATATTTTGATATCTGGGCCAATATTAATAAGGACTTCCAAACACAGGACTTCCAAAGTCTTGTGTGCTTTTTTCTGAAAAACTTAGAAAGGTAAATTCAGTTCAGTTCTATGCTATGCAATGTAATTCCCTTCACCAGATTAGACCAAAATATATATTTTTAATTTTATATACGTGATAGATAATAATTATATTATTGGCCTATGAATTATCTTGAAATATCCAAATTTTATTAAAACTCCATTGGCTATATGATTATCTTATATTCATGTTCTTGAATTTTGCATTTGAATTTATTTCTGGTTCTCTCAACTAAAAACTGAGACCTAACTATCAGCAATATAGCTGATATTTATTTAATTTCTTGCAGTTCCTGCCCACTCTCCTACCTAAAGGACAAGGAATTTCATCTTGAAACAATGACAAATGCCTACACCCAAAATGACAGATTCTATTGTCAGTAAGTATAGACTACTTTATACCAGTGCTGTATAGATATCTGGGTTGGCCCAGGGGCCTAAAGGGGCTTGTATACATTAATGTTGGAGCTGCTAGCTGGCACTTATACTTGTGAATCCCAATAATAAACCTCACTTCACTCAATAATGCCTCTCTCTTTTGCACTCATTTCCTAATCATAGGGTGATTCAAATACAAATCCTTATGGGACTGTCCATCAAAGTTAACACATTTTGGAAAATTATGAAAGTTCTGATAGCTCCTAAATGAGCTGAGGTTTATGTTTGCATATATCCTTTTTTTATTATCTAGGCTATGAAAGGATGAGCATTCCCTGGTAGGAAAGGTTTTATTCTGTTGGGAAAAGTTAATGCAGTTCAATTCAATCCACAAACTCTCAATTTTCCCAGGAAGAGACTTTCAAATGCAAATTATTTTAATTTTGGAATACTTCTTTGGTTTTAGTACATAAGGAACAATCCCATAAAGTATGCAACACCTCATGGCAGCCAATTCCTAGTGAGAAGGCAGATGGCTGAAGGATATCTATTTTCATCAAGATTAGTAATCAATTACATGTGCAGATGAAGGATATGGATTCTAAATTAATTCACTATGCCTATTACCCATGTCCATGCATGCATGTATACACACACACACACACACATACACACACACAGTCTTTTTCTGTCTGTCTGTCTGTCTCTCTCTCTGTTTCTGTCTCTCTGTCTCTCTGTCTCTGTCTCTGTCTCTCTCTCCTCTCTCTCTCTTTATCATATTCTACCTTTGTCACCACCATAATCTTCTTTTCATGAGATAAAACAAAAAGAAGGGCAGCTAGGGGGTACAGTGACACAGTGAGAGAATCCGCAGTCAGAAAATTCATCCTCCTGAGTTCAAATATGTTGTCAGGCACTGACTAGCCAAGTGACCTTGAGGAAGTAATTTAACCCTGCCTGCCTCAGTTTCCATATCTGTAAACTGAACTGCAGAAGGAAATGTCAAACTACTCTAGCATCTTTGCCAAGAGAATTCCAAATGGGATCACAGTTGAAAAAAACTGGGAAAAGAAAAACAACAAATAAACAAACACAAATTTATTCACTCTAAGCATCACAATAAAGGGAATTGGCTAGGGAAAAAAAGTGAATTTGTATGGTGTAAATAAATTATCAATCTCCCATAGGAAGTAACTGGAGAGCTTCTGCAGGGTATAATTAAATGTCTGAGTGCACTGACCCTTCTTCACTGTTTCCTTCCACAAAAACCTTGATGGACAATCCTAAAAGTCTAGCTCTCCCTTGCAACCTAAAAAAACCTGTACTCACTATATTTTTCCTGTTTTTTTTTTTCCCTGAATGGATCTTAGGGAGAGCAGGAAGCAGCTGCCTAGCCTCCTTCCACTCTCTAACTTGCTTTTTTTCACCTGGAGTCTGGATGCATCCCAAACTTACATCTTGGTAAGGAACAGAAACTAAAAAGGTAGAGATGAACCACTTTTATGACTCAAGGCAATTTACAGGTTTGTTATTTTTATCCATGGGAATGTGTCATGACCCAACCAGAGTGTTAAAGGTTATAGAGCCTGAAGAAATTTTTGAAGGTCAATTTAATTGGAAAATTCAACTATTATTCCTATTAACATAATTACAATTTATTATTTAAAAATTAATGTTCTATATGATGGCTTTTATTGTCATATTATTTTTATTTTCCAGTTGCCTATAGACATTCCCATGTTTCCTCTATGTTCAAAAAGTCTTCACTTTATCCAACTCCACTACTTATTATTTTATATCTCTTCCCTTTTTTATGGTTAATCACTTGAGAAGATTTTGTACAATCAGTGTCTCTACTTCCTTCCCCCTCACTCTCTTAACTTTCTGCTATTGGCTTCTATCATTCAACTAAAATTAAAATTATTCTCTCCAAAATTACCACTGATCTCTTAATTGTAAAATCAAATGGGTTTCTCTCAATCATCATCCTTCTGAACTTCTGTGAAGACTTTGACACAGCTAAGCACCTTCTTGTCCTTAAATTTCTATTTTTATTAGTTTTCTTTTACTCTACTCCTGAAAAGTTTTCCTCCTACCTTAGGTCTCTCCACCATAGGCTTTTCTGCTACATCTTCATTCAGATCATACCTGATACCAATGGATGTGCCTGTTCTATCTTGAACTCTCTCATTTCTTTTCCTTTTATACAGTTTTGCCTGGTGATCTCATTAGGTTCCATGGATTCAATTATCATTTATCTATTCTAATGATTCACAAATCTACTTAGCCAGTATAAAACTCTGTAACTGGCCTCTACAGTTGGATTTCTAACTCTCTGTTGCATATCTAGATGACCTTTAAAGATCTGAAACTGTACATGTCCAAAATTCAGCCTCTTCCCTCCAAAATCTTAAAATCCTTAATATAGTTGAGTATACTAACTTCCCCTTTACTCAGGCTTGTAACCATTATACCATTCTCAAATTTTCACTCTTCATTCTCCCTTGTATCTTATCTGTTGTCAATTTCTTTTTATTTTACCTTCATATCATCTTTAGGATACCCCCCCCTCTCTGATATTGTTATCATCCTGGTAAATATTCTAATCAACTTCTGACTATGGCAATAGCCTGATGGTTATTTTCCCTGCCTCAAGTTTCTCCCTAATCCATTTCATCCTTTACTTAGCTATTTAAAACATATTCCTAAAGTTCAGGTCTGATTCTCTATATCCTTTCCAGTCAATAAATTGAATTGTCTCCCCTATTGCCTTGAGGATCAAATATAAAATCCTCTGTTTAACATTTTCCAAATACTCAACAATCCAATTTTACTAGAGGTGGGGACTTAAAAAAGGAATACAAAACAAATAAGTTTTCATTAAAATACCTACTATGTGACTTGGAATAGAAAATGCCATCTATAACTGGGATTGCCCATATTTAACCTATATCAGATTGCTTACTGTCTTGGGGAGGAAGAAGGGTAAAGAAGGAACAGAGAAAAATTCGGAATACAAAGTTTTACAAAAATCAATGTTGAAAACTATCTTTACATGTACTTGGAAAAATACAACACTATTGAGAAAAAAATAACTACTATGTGCTTGGCACCAAGCTAATTGCTTTACAAATATTATCTCATTTAATCACATTTTATATTGGTCTCCTGACTATTCTACACATACAATGTTCTATCTCCTGAATTTGGACATTTTCATTGGCTATCCTCCGTGCCTAGAATTCTCTCCCTCCTCACCTATGCTTCTTACCTTTCCTGGTCTCCTCAATGTGTCAGCTAAAATGATACTTTCAGCAAGAAAATTTTGCCATAACTTTTTAATCTTGGTGCCTTTCTTCTGTTAAATATCTCCAATTTTTCCTGTATATATCTTGTTAGCTCATTACTATTAGCATTATTTCTTCCCATTTACATAATAAGCTCCTGGAGGATTGTTTTTGCCTTTCTTTGTATAATCAGGACCATAGCATAGTGTCTAGGGCATAGTAGACATTTAATAAACGCTTGCTGACTTGATCTCTCCAGACTTATTTTTCAAATATTCCAGTTAAACTGAAATATCTGCTCTCTGAACTTATTTCATTTCCTGATTGCACAGATTTTTGCATTTATTTATTTATTCATTGTCTATCTATTTATTTATTTGTTTATTTTGGCACCAGTCTCACTCTGCAATTCATGTCAAGTTACTGACATTGGTTTCATATTTACATCTATAAGTTTTTTTTCTGCATTCTGAAATCTAAAATGTCTGAGCACTGATTCATGAGTTAATGCCAAGCAATCAAATGCTTTCTTCCTATTCCTTATTACTTGGGTCAGGAAGTGTCATGTTATTGGCTAAAAAAAGGTACAACAATCTAATTGTTGTTTTGCTTGCCATCATTCATATCAAGTATAACAAAAAATGAAAAAGTAAAACAAAAATTATTAAATCAGTGCTAGGACCCAAGATTAAGGAACTAATAATAGTGAGTGAATTTGAAAATTCTATCAGTAATTTGACATGAATTGTAGAGAAAGTGACTAATGTCAAAAGACCTTGGATATCCCAATTTTCAGATTAAAAAATAGAGTGTGGCAAATTCAAGAATAGATAGTTAGAGAACTATTAGAAAGGAAACCATAAATTCTAGAAATCAGCTTAGAGTCATCAAGAGGAATTCAAACCACACTAATCTAATTTCCTTTTAGTACAGACATATTGCTGACAAATAAGCAAAATATTCTCATTGTGATGCAGCTCAATTACAAAAGGTATTTGAAAAAAAATTATGATAAAATCATGGGTAAGGATAGTATCTGGTTGATCATAGGTACTTAATAAAAGGTTGTGGATTGGCAAGATGGAAGAAAAATGTTAATTGTATAATAGCACATTAATGGTGTACTATTACTTACCCTGGATAAGTCACTTAACTCTGTTTCCCTCAATTTCCTCATCCTTAAAATGAGCTAAGAAAAAAAATGGCAAATCAACCCAATACCTTTGCACAAAAAACTCCAAATTGGGTCGGGAAGAGTCAGATACAACTAAAGTGCCTGAATAACAACAGTTTATGGAGATCAACATGTGGTTAAGCATTAGTATCCCAAAAATTTTAATGTAATTATGTCATGCTTGAGAAAGGTCTCTAGTATGTTATAGAGCTTTCTATTTTCCTCTTTATAGCTCAATATTTTTATTAACAAGCTGGGTGAGAAAAAAATGGAAGTCTAGATAGTTTTCAAGTACCAAAAAGTTGGGAGCAATAGCTAACATCTTGGATAACAGAATCAAAATTTAAAATAATTTTGATGATGAAAAATAGGCCCAAACAATTAGGATGAAATTTAATAACAATAATAGAAAATCCTTTACCTGGGATTGCTAAAAAAATTAATTGCACACATATGAGACAAGGTGTGAAGATTTGATTTAGCAGAACTTTATGTAAAACACCTAGGGATTTTAGTTGACTTTAAGATCAAGATTAGTCAGCAGTATGATATAGCTGCCAAAAAAAGCTAATGTGATTTAGTAAAGTGAATTCATAGAAGCATAATGTTCAGAATGGGAAGTAAGTATCCTATTGTGCTCTGCAGTAGTCAGAACACACCTGGACTATTGAAAGCTCTATTCAAATATTTGAAGGACTATGTTCTGGAAGAGGAAGAAAACTTGTTCCATGTAGTTCCAAAGAATCAGCTAGAATCAAAAGATGGAGACTATAAAGAGGCATTTTATGCTGAATTTGGGGAGAGAACTTTCTACAAAGTTATCCCAAAATTGATTGGGTAGCCATGTGAGGTAGCAAGCTACTTATTACTAAAAACATTCAAGCTTAGGGTAGAAAACAACTTTTATACACAATGATGAGTATTATGATGAATATCAAAATAGGAAAAAAATAGAATAATTTTGTCATTCACATATACGAAAGACCACATAGGTAGAAATAAGAAAGAAGTGAAAAGTTTGGGAAACAAACCCTTTGCCATAATTTTATTTATATATAAAAATTGGGCAACTAAGCATTTTTGATATGCTTTTGAGATTAATTTTATCTTTACAATTGAAAAACTAATAACAAAATCATGGAAATAATGGAAACATTCAGCAATGATCATTAAATCTTTGGTTGATGACATCATAGAGAATGAACAAAGAGAGAAGAGGGCCCATGACATATAGTGGCAAGACACTTCCACTTAAAAGTGCATGATCTGGATGACTAATTAGGCAGAAATCTGAGTGGGAATGACTAGACAGATGGAAGGAGAATGAAGATACGAACAGTGCTCACACACACACAGTAGAGGACTGAGAAAAGACCATCAGATTTGGCAATTAAGAGATCGTTGGTAATTTTAGACAGCGTAATTATACTTGAGAAATGAAGTCAGACTGTGAAGAGTTGAAGAGTAATATATACACATGGGAGCATTGGATATCCAGGTCATTCTTTATTTTGTTGAGAAGCATTTTTTTTTTTTTTGCTGAGGCAATTGAGGTTAAGTGACTTGCCTAGGGTCACACAGCTAGGGCATGTTAAGTGTCTGAGACCAGACTTGAACTGAGGTCCTCCTGACTTCAGGGCTGGTGCTCTATCCACTGTGCCACCTAGCTGCCCCGAGGAGCATTTTCATAAATGAATTTTTACAGTTATTGAATTGCTTTGTTAGGCTAAATTCTAAATTCTTTATTCATTTTGTGGTTATTTTAGATGGGGCTTCCTTTTCTATGGTTATCTCTTGGGATTTGCTATTGTTATAAAGAAATATTATTTTCTTTTGCTGGTTGATTTTGCATACTAAAACTTACTGAAGTCTTAGTGTCTTTAACTGAGTCCCACAATTTTCCAATAAACCAGTCTTGTCATCAGTAAATGTTTGTATATTATCCTCTTTGCTTATCTTTAAACCTCTTAATGCTTTTATCCTGTCTTATTGATAGCATTTATATTACATATGTTACTTATATATTATTATATTATATATATACATATATCATGCATATATTATATATATGGTTCACATATAGTATATATTATATATGCAGTATAGTATAATATAATATAATATATTATCATATCATATTCAGTCAATAAATCATTTTATATATGTATATATATATATAAAATGTGTAGTCTTAGAGAATTACTGATTACTCAGAGAGGCTAAGTAACTTGGCAAGATTGGAGATGCTAAATGACTTGTCCATGTATTTACTGGTTTATTGTATCATTAGAAAATATGAAAAGTGAGAATTGAACCCATCTTACTCCAAGTTGAGCATACTATTCATGCTTTATCTCATGTTTTTAACTAATATTAACATCTATACCTATATTATTACATAGAAATATGTCTGCAGGTATAGATACAATCATATCTATACATATATATATATAATTATATGTATAAATATATGTGCATGCACATATTTATACATATAATTATATATATATAGCATATATATATATATATACCTGTAATTTCTCTAAAATAAGAAGTTATATGCTGTTATTTGTAGTATGTAGGACTTATATGACCAGATATAGGCACATACATACATACACACATACATTGAGAGAGGCAGTGCAACATGATGCAATTAGTTACCCTTGGAATAGTAAAGACCGGGGGTTAAGTTCTGCCTTTTACATATACACTAACTCCAGCCAAGTTACTTGCTGAGAAGCTTCAATAAAATTACCTCATAAAGAGTTCCCTACATCAGTGAAGTTACAGATCTAGAGCAAACAAATGAAGGAACAAACTTCACCACATTTTTTCTCACACTGAGCTTCATATCCATCCCTTAAGTATAGAATACAACTTTCTACCTTACAGAGATCAAGTGACATAACTGGCCACACAGCCCCACGAGATGGGATTTGAACCCATGCTTTCCTGATTGCAAATCCAATATTCTCAATTATTCAGTGCTATCCAAAAGGACCAAGTCATTAGGGATGTGATTCCATAACATACAAGTGAATTGGATTTAAGTAAGGGAGTGCATGGAGGGTTCCTGTGTAAAATAGTGAAGAACAACATGTGTCCTGTAAATTTTCAGGGGGCACAGAAAAGTTAAATGAATTTTTTCCTGAGTGATTCAATCTGTAGTAGTGAAAGATTTAAACTTTTTCTTCCTCATTCCAAAGCCAAATATTTATACAATATAGCATGTGTCTCTTATCTCATCTATGGGGATCGAGTGATATATATTATGTTATATGTAGATATTTATCAATCAATATAGATGAGATAAATGTAAATTATATACATATATATGTTTTCTTTATCTTTTTCTATCCTATTATCTACTTATCTCTATCATTTATTTATCCCTTTCTCCTTTGTGGATTGATCCTCCAATTCCACAAGTACAAAACACAACTTTCCACACTAACTTCACTGTTCAGATAGATAACTTTTTAATTTATAACAATATCTGCTGTTGGGGAAGAGATCTGTTTATGTGGATTGTGAGTTCTCTCTCCTAAGTGTTACTCAAGAAAGGTGCAATTAAAAGCAGCCAACTGAGCATTCACTTTTTCTATAATCACAAAGTCAAGAATCATCTAATTAGAGCCACAGTAAGGTTTGCTATAAATCTTACAAAAGGCCATATCAGAATCACTTATGTCCTCACATTAATACAAAAGATTAGGGACTGGTTTTTTGTTTGTTTGTTTGTTTGTTTTTTTGTTTTTTTACCCTGGAATCCATAGATCCTTAGATAGATTTCAAGGGAATTCATGAACTTGGATGGAAGGGGAAAAAATTACACTTTCATTTCAATTTAATTAGTTTTCTTTGTAATCTTATCTATTTTGTTCCTTTAAAAATTATTCTGAGAAGAGATCCATAGCCTTAACCAAGTTTCCAAAAGGGTCCATGACACAAAACAGGATAAGAACCACTTCACGAAGTTTCTTTGTCAACATGATATACTGCTTTAATTGTTTGGTTGTCATTTTAAATTGGTACAGGTTTTTTACATACACTATCAGATGTGTTTTTCTTAAACACTTTAGGATGACTTGGAAAGGTAATTTTCATTATATAAAGTCAGAAGTGAAACTGCCATCTTGGCTAAATCAATAGCATAGAAAGAAAGAACTTGGAGAGGACATGGAGGCCATTCTTATCCAGTAATGAAGCTGTTTAAATAAATCTGTTCACAATCTGCCTTATGCAAAAAGGTTTCACACATGTTAATGAGCTTTTGTGAAAATTCCTCATGAAATAACTGTTAGTTTGATGTGAATAGCCTTGTGACTTGGGATCCAGCATTGTAGATCAATGCCAAATGAACAGATAATTTCTCTTACATCATGCCAATTTTTTTTTCTGTGTCTCTAAGGGAAGGCGAGAAGGAGGGCACTATAAATTTATTTTTTACTCCTTCATTGAAGGCTTATTGCATCCTTGTCGAAACAACTACAAACTTGGATGTGATTTTGATAACATACAAATATAAGCAGTTAAGATTTCTTCTAGGATTTTATACAATCCTATGTGTGTTTAACTGTGTTTTAACTACCATGATCATGTTTAGAATTCATTTATAGACAAATAGACAAAACTGCTTCTCTTATTAAAGTATGTCTCGTGCAATGTAAGAACGCTATTGTGATCCAACATTTTCACATATGACTAGAATCAAAACATGCCTGAGATCAGTTGGCAGATACTCATTTAGAAGACCAGAAAAAGACAAGAGTTTTGGAAGCAAACATCATGTTCTTAATTCTTAGCTAAAAATAAGTCTGTTCACTTTAAATTTTCTGATGACACTTCTTAGAGATCTCTCTTTTGACTTTACAGATCATATTCAATGTTGAATATATCTTGTTTCCCCTATTAAACCTTGAAAGCCAAGTTGCACTTTTGTGCAATCATCTCTTTGTTTTTATGGCAATCAAAAGTTTCAATATATTTGTAATTCACTCCAGCTTAAAGGGGACAATTGATGATTGACTCACTATCTACAAAATAAGGGGGTTCTTTTTAGTGAAGTACAATGTGGTAGTGAGTTCTGGTGGTGTATAAATAAAAATGACTAGTATCTGGCAATGGAATGTTTCTGTGGGAAATAGCTGCCAAGGCTGAGACGAATTTCGCCATCTCTAATTCTCTGTGTCCATCTGCCAAGAAAAACTGAACAGCAATGCCAGCTGTTTTTGTTGCTCCACAGATTGCAAGCCATGTTTCCTAAATTAACAGCTCACCAACATTCATCCATTGAGTTTAGAAGAGACAGGAACTGAGTTAAACTATGACATTTAGGAAGGGAAAGCAATATTCAATTGATCACAAATTAAGAGATTATCACCAACTTCAAGGTGATATCTCTGTGAAGGAGTAATTGAATAATCTGCCCCAAAATTAACAAAAGGTCAATTTGTAGGGCCAAAGTGGAAGAGTAGAAGCAGGTGTTGGAGACACTAAATTCATGTAGTAAAAAGAAAATTATTCACTCTTTATTTGAATAGTTTACCACAACCAAAAACAAACATCTTTTTAAACACAATTTACAGTTCCTTTGGTAAATGTTCATAAAACTCATCTGATGCATTGACATCTACTCATATTAATATGCATTTAATTTAGCTTGATTAAATGGTGAAATAATCTAAATTATGACTAGGCAGCTTTAAGCTACTATTCATATTTTTTTGCATGTCTCTGAAATAATAAATTAAATTTCAAGTTGTGCCAAGTTGAACTTTTCAACAATCATCTCTTTGTTTTTATGGCAATTAAAAGTTTCAATATATCTGTAATTCACTCCAGCTTAACTCACTATCTACAAAATAAGGATTTTGCACTAAATAATCTCTGAGATCCCCTTTAGTTCTATAATCCTATGATTCCATTAAAATAAAAACTAACACAATCTACTTATTAAATAAAGATCCTATCATGAATATCTAATACAAACAAAATTAAAATTGTGTAACTGATAAATATAAAGTGATTAGGGATCTTGATTTTTTTTTCACTTCTTAAGAGTCAATTCAGTCTCAGAGACTTCCGGGGCAACTTAGGTGGTATAGTGGATAGCCTAGTGTATAGTGGAGGGAGCCTAGACTCAGGAAGACTTATCTGGCCCTGAGTTCAAACTCAGCCTCAGACACTTACCAGCTGTATGATCCAGGGCAAGTCATTTAACCCCAACTGCCTCAAAAAAAAGAAAAAAAGAAAGAAAGAAATCTACTCAGTATGTTTAGTGATATCTTTTGAATTATGCAAATATCCTGATATTTAAATATGTTCTTCTATTGGAAAATACAGAATGATACCTGATATTAATGGTATAAAATCTTAAAAGGAAAAAGTACTGAAGAAATCATTATGACAATTTTAAAGAAAGCAAAATAATATGCTGCTAATACATTCTTTTAGGTTGTATTTATATATGGAAATTTTACTGATGCTCTTTGTTTTTATCTGATACAGTCACCTCTCCCTGGGATGATTATAGTAGTTTCTATCTGATCTCCCTGTTTCAACTTTCTGCCCACTCCAGCCTACCTTCCACAGAAACATCAAAGTTATTTGCCTAAAAAAGAATATCTTCCATGTCACTCTCTTCATTTAAAAAACTCCTTATTACTTCCATGATACTGCTCTGCAAAGTGAATTGTAGCAATTAAGCAATCAACAAATGTATATCAAATATCTACTATGTGCCATGCATGCACTGTGCTCTGTGCTAGAAAAGCACATTTTTTAAAAAAGCAAGTCACCTTATCCTTTAAGATGTTGCATTCAGGATAATGGGAGAAAACCATTAAGGGATTAATTTCATATTTTCCCTTGATGTTATCATTCAGTCATGTCTAACTCTCCATGACTCCATTTGGGGTTTTCCTGGCAAAGATTTGTTTCTTCACTCATTTTAAGTTGAAAACTGAGGCAAACAGTATTAGGAGACTTGCCTAGAGTTATAAAGCTGGTAAGTGTCTGAGGTTGGGTTTGAACTTAGAGCAGATAAGTCTTCCTGATTCTAGGCTCCATATGCTATCCACTATATCACTCAGCTACCCCGTATTTTCTCATAGCATTTTAAGATTACAGATCTAGAGACTGAAGGGACTTGAAAGGTACCAAGTTCAAGCACCATATTTTGCAAATAAGGAACTGAGAACCAGAAAGGTTTAAAATGACTCATCCAAGATCATACAAGCAACAAGAGGGAAATTTTAACCCTTCAGACCAGGGAAGAATCTTACTTTTGACTCTACCTTTCTGTTCTTATTAGCAACACCTGCTATAGTAACCCCAGCTACCAGCATATCTCTATAGAGATGACCTCATAGGGAATTAGTACAGAAAGTTCCAAATTTTCCTTTAAAGCATGAGGGAAGTTGCCAGGAAAGGAAAGTGTTTCCTATCAGGCTACATATCTGGTAAATGTTCAGATTTCTTCTGAAAACAACTTCTTAGTTATGGACATTGATAGTAGGAGGATAATCCTAAAAGCATTCATGAATTATGACCCTTTAATTCACCCAATGGAGAGTTATTAATTACTTCATAAATATGCCATAGAATACAAATGAAAATTCTGTTAAAATATTTAAGTGAACTACAAAGGACATATGAAGGAAGACACTATCTGCATCCAGAGAAATAACTGAAGAACTGACAAAGAAATATATAGAATGATTTTACATTTATAAATATACACATATACATATATTATGTGGGTATATGTGTGTGTGTGTGTGTGTGTGTGTGTTTGTGTCTAATGGTAGCTATCTCTAGGATTGCTAAAGGGGAAGGAAAAAAGAAAGTTACCTGGTAACTTTATTGAATATTTAAAAGTGAGATGGACAGATCCAACCCTTCCCCTCTTTAGGTCAAGGAGCCTAGGAATTCTTTAATGGTATTTGCTCAATAAGGGTCCCAGGAATGTTTACCTCACAAGGAGCCTAGGAATTTCCTGATAGTATTTACTCAATCAGGGTCCAACGATTGTTTACCTCACACAATGAGGGAAATGGGTTTAATCCACAGTATGTTTGCCCAAACTTAATAAGAGAAGTATTTTATTCCACAAAGATAATTTGCTCTGATCCAGTTGTATTGACCCAGATGATGTATCAGTATTTTACAATGTATACCTCAAATCCTGTTACTTCTTCATTATATTAGTAAGAAATCAATGTTTAACTGCAAAATTATGGGGGGGGGGGGAAGTGGTCAGTGCTCTTAAAAACTTGTGGCCTACCAGGCTCGGGACTGAATCCTTCTAGCTCGTCTGGGGGTTCAGTCGCCGGGCCCGGCAAATAAACGCTCTCTAAAATTTCAATTACTCGTGACTGTCCAGTGATTTTTCACCGTGGATATATCAAAAGGAATAGCAAGTTGTATATAATAGATTTGTAGTTTCATGTACAATCATCTTTTTTTTCTTTTCTACTATGTTATGGAAATTCTTGTTTTATTTCTTAAATTTGGAATAAAATCCATTAAACTAAAAAGAAAAGAAAACAGTGGAAGTTTTGTTAATTTGATAGATCCAAGGGCTTTTGAAGATCTATATTACCTTCTGTATGTTAATAATGTTTTCTTAGATGCTATCCCTCATCCAAAAACCAAAGAAATATCCTATACAGTAGAATTCAGTGACCCACACTTACAAAGTATTTATATTTCCAGGAAACATTATCCCATTAGACTAATTTGAAGATGTCTGTTAACAATTTTGCTGGCACGCTACCCTTTTTTGTAAAATCCCTCAAGGTTGTGTGCAGCACAGAAGAGAATCGTTGTGTGGTAGTTTCATTCAAAAATGTCTCCTCATGAATTTTCTAACCTCATTTTTATTTGTAACTTATACAGGTTCCATTGATTCTGCCTGATAGTATTTGGTAACAGTACACTTGATCGTAGAGAAAGAGCATAAAGATGTGATGTCAAGGATGCATCTTTCCCCTGGTTTAGTGGTACAAGCATCATCATCCATCCTTTTGGGGTAGTCTGATTAAGGTAGTTATTTACACAGGTAAGCTCATCTGATAATTTTCTAGGACATGCAGGATGAACACAGATAGGCAAAGAAAGTCATCAACATCATCAAAACCCCCAGAGACATATTATTCAATATGGATGAAAAGTCATCTGGTTTTCGTAACCCCTCCAAATTCCAGAGATGTTTTCAAAATATGGCTCTTTTAAAATTTTTATTTTATATTATTCAATTATTAAAAATGTATTTTCTTTCTCTTCCATTGTGCACCCCCCCACACACACACACCTACTATCAAGTAGAAAAACCAAGTTAAGAAGAAACAAAGAAATATTTATAGTCAAATTTCTTCATTGACCATGTCCAAAAGATGTTTCATTCTGCTCCTGAGTTCATCACCTCTTTGTTGGGGTAGGCATCCATCATCATCATTCCTCTGGAATCATTATTGATCATTGCATTAAGTTCTTAAGAACCTTAACACCATATTCAATCAAGTAGAGCAGATATACATACATGGAGTACATTATTGGAGTAAAACAATATGTAGAGTGAATACAAATTAAAGAAAAGCTCTTCTTTTAATATTTTCATTACTTTGATTACTTCTTCAGACTCACTTTCACAAACACTAGTTGGTAAGAGTGTAATAAAAGTCTCTTTGTATCCTGGGACATAAAGCTAGGTCCTATACATTTACCTCATGTTTATTGTAAGGTCAGTATTCATTTCTTAATCTATGTCCTGCTCAATCCTCTCTAAAGAAACTTCCATAATATGATGAACTCTATAGCTTTACCTACACCCATATAGTTCTGAGAAATACAAACGCCTTCTCGAAGGTCCTCTGAGGTATTTACTCATTGCCCCTAAACACAATCAGACTTAGGGACCCTGATAAACACCCACACCCACACCCACATTCCTATTTTCCTTGCTCTTTGACAACTTCCACAGCTTTACAATTAAAAAAAACCCAAAAGTTGATGTCCTAATCAGTTATAGCCAGCTAACCTGAACCTGCCTCCATGTCATGACATCCCCCCCTTTTTAAAATTTAATTTAAATCTTTTTTTATATAAATCAAAATTATAAGAATTTATTTTTGTCTCCTTCCCATTCTTACACTTACAAGTGAATAATAAAAAAGGGCTGAGGGAAGAACCTTATAACTTTATGCATTGCCAAAAAAAAAAAAAAAAAGATTCCCAAATATATAGAAAGTTACACAAAAACAAAAGATAAAAATAAAATGTATTTTAAAAATTCATAATGAACCTCCTAAATTATTTTAAAGCTCTCCAATTATTTCCCTTTATGGAACACTTTCCCTAAATTATAATAAGAAAGCTCCAATTGAAAGAGAAATAATCAAAATGATTTTAACATTCAATAATAATATATAATATAATATTTAATTTTAATTTAATATTTATGCCTATAAGGTATACATTGTGATGATTTAAAATTTCTAAATTTTCTACATTGGGATTAAGGTGATGGTTGTTTATATTCCCTTCTAACTCCTATTCTATCAGCTTTCTCTCTCTCATTGACATTTTGTTTCTGGAGTTAGATACTCATTAGCAGAATATACATTCAGCTCTTCAACGGATTCCCACATTGTCTTCTGTCCAAAAAACTTACTCTGAATATTGAATATCATATTTCTAGTATTTTAAGTAACACAATTCATCTTTAGTCATCTAGAATCATGGCAGAATGATGCATTGCTCAGGGTAAAGAGCAACTTCTCCACAATATAATCTGTATTTGTTTCCTCCTTCCTTGTCCTTTTTTTTTTTTTTTTTTTTTTTTGGCTAAATATATTCTCTACAAAGGATCAGGTTGCCCCAGTGTGCAACTCAGCATTTGCTTAGTGGTCTAATATATATTCTACCTACTTTGAGAGGAGGTGGAATCAGAAATAATCATTTGGGATCTGTGCATAGTGGCTGCTCTCACTGGACAAGAATTTGCCATCTTGAATTTAAAAAACAGAATTATCCTGCCATTTGAATGAAGTTTGGATGCTTTAGTTTAAAAAGCTTGTGCCTTAGTTCACAGGATACATCATCTCCTCTTTCAATGACCTCAAGGATAACACATTTTGTTATTCCTGATATAATTTCCGGGTCTGGATAGAAATGTTCAACTGCTCCAAAGGAGGGCCCTTACAATGCACACCTGCCCTAAAAGAGTGATGTGATTTAAAAAAAAAAAAAAAAAGCTTAAATTGCTTTTGTTTGCATAAAGGAGCTTTATATCCAAAAGTGAAGTAATTGCATTCCCTTTCAAATGTATCCCTTATGCTAATTCACCAAACAATTCCTATTTTTACTAATTAAATCAATATGTTCTTTTGTGATATCTTCTTGAGGATTATAAAAAAAATGAATACCTTATCTGTTTTCTATCTTAAGGATTCTCAGGCCCAGCCCCACCCTGTTTTTACAAAGCCAAATAAAGTATATATCTCTTACCTCCACCCACATCTAATTGATTTGGAATTTGCCTATGAGGCATATGTCGTGTTGATGAAAACATTCTAAATATTCTACTTTTAAAGGTGATGCTTGCTGGTACTGCCTTCAACCCCCTACCAGTTTTCTTCCTCCCATTTTGACTCTGCCATTAACATTTTGTTTTTCTGAGATTTATGTTAAAGTTAGATACACTCATAAGCAGGATGCACATTTAATTCTAAAAAACAAACAAAAAAACCCCAAATCATGCAATATTGTTAACATATTTCTCTAGAAACTTTTAAAAAAAAATGACTTTTGAATTCTGATCAGTGTTCAGAGAGAAAATGTTAGGATCAAAACCGATTTTCCTTTCTTTTCTGTCTTTCTCCATCTACTCTAGTAAAGAAAAGAATAATGATTTCTTTTAACTCATAAACAGTAACTATGTGAGGGGAAGTTACTCAAGTAAATCTTTCTAAGACTTTTTTCAAGTGGTTAGCTTCTCATTTTGTTCTACAAATCAGCATCAAAGATTTGCATACTGTTTTCATTGATTTCAAAGGATCTTTTGCAGCAAAAGGAATTAGAAGACAACAACCTTAGTTGAATTCACTTAGGAAATGTCTATTCAGGTGCCATATAATGCTTTGGAAATTCTTTAAAAGACATGAGAGGTCAGACCTCACATCATAAGATAGGGATTTTGTTTTCAAACAAGAATTCAAGTACTAGAAGAATTTTATACAAATGCTAGATTATTGGTACAAAGAGAAGTGATGATTGATGCAATTATGCAAGTAATTATTTTAACTTGAAATATCAATAGAGTGCAATAATGGCCAAACTGAACCATGGTAGAAGACAGGATTTATCATTGTCATTGAATGATAATCTCTTCTTCCTCAAATTTTGATATCTGAAATAGATTAACTATAATAAATAAAACAGAAAATTATGTAAATTACTCATCTATTGTTACCATCAATTTCCTTTTACATGTTCTATCACTAGTAATTTGACATTAGGCAAAATCAATCGATATATTAAAATCTAGCATTCATTCCTAGTGTTCTGCATCCTTGGACCATGATTGACCTATATAAAGAAGTGGAAGGAGATATCTTCTCATATTTTTTTTCTGGGTCAATCTTTTTCTCTGTAATTTTCCTATATTGTTTTCTTTTTTGCTTTTTTTTTTTTTCTCATTCTTGCCAATGACATTTGTTTAGTTATGTAAATATTAGTTTTCTAGTTCTGTTTACTTAATTTTTTATCAGTACATTGTCATTCCATGTTTCTTTGTGTTCATCATAATCATAATCAATGGGTGTGGTCTCAGTCAAATGGAGTCTTGTTGAAGAACTTAGCTTAAAAAGGTCAAGGTCCCCCATTTCATACAGGGCCATCTCCAGTTGTCCTGATGTATATATTGTCACTGGACACAGATGGCTTTGTGTGTGTGTGTGGGGGAGGGAGAATCAGGCAGATGACCTTGCACACCTCCTTTCACTTAAATCCAATTCACTTGCATGTCATGCTATCACTTACCTATTTTGTGGTCTTTGAGAGTGAAGGACAAACAACGAGAAGAAATTTCAGAAAATTCAGAAAAGTTCCATTACACTCATATATCGTGTGATGTTTGTTTAGACATTACTCAATCTATGGTCATCTATTTCTCTCTCTCTCTCTCCCCCCCCCCACCTCTCTCTCTCTCTCTCTCTCTCTCTCTCTCTCT
>JAJPUD010009928.1:0-34940 GCA_023553655.1 Myrmecobius fasciatus | reverse complement strand
GAGAGAGAGAGAGAGAGAGAGAGAGAGAGAGAGAGAGAGAGAGAGAGGACGGGGAAGAAAAAGATACACATACACACACATATATGTTGATTTATATTAGGAGTCTATCTTTTTATCAATGATATAGGTGATGTATTTTAAAGAAAAAACATTCTTTTAGATATTTTAATTTCAAACGCTTGTTTTTAATATTAAGTAATTTCATCTGCCATAGTCAATTCCAAGTCAAAGCACTGCAAAATATAAATTTATTTGCTCTTATTATCTACTCATTCATTCACTAGGTCTATTTAAAAATTCATTGTGATTTGGAGGTGCTATAAGGTTCTCTAACTTTATGTCAATGCAGTAGAAACTGCTACAGGTTGTGCCAAAACAGAAATGTCTATTTTCTGAGGACAAACCCAGCTAATGTAATGAAGACAGTAAATATTTTTTTCCCCTTCTCTCCCATAGCAATGACAAGCAATGTGCTTAGCATTCTTTCATTTAATTTTCCTGCCATAAATAACTACTAATCAGGATTGGATAGTTTAGATAATTTTATCTAGTTGACTATAGAGAGACTAAAGGAATCTAAAGTAATAGGGCAAGAAAAAGAGTCAAAAACCTTTTACAAGTCTTTAAACACATTAGATAGGCTGTCTTGGTAGGAAGTTTATGAACCTGATAGGGATAAGAGGAAGCAAAACTATGCAGTCACTCTTACTCAAAATAGCACCAAAAGTAAAAACAACTAGGTGACATAGTAAAAAGAATTTTGGCCTTGGAGTAAGGAAAACCTTAAGTGAAGTTACTACTCATATATTTAATAATTGAATGTTATTGAATAAGTAACAACTCTCTTCCTGAGTTTCCTTATCTGTAAAATGAGAGGGATTGGACTTCATAACAGCCAAGGTCAATTCTATCTCTAAATCTATGGTCCTAAGTCCTGTAATTTGCTTAGCCATTGTCAGGGTCAGCATGTTTCTGGTCTCTCAATATACCTTCCTAAACCAAGAAGTCAGCAGAACCATAAGTGGGAAATTCATTTGGAGGAAATGCCTTGTTAAACACAGGATTAAAGCTTGATGGAAAAAAAAAAAGCCAAATAATCCCATGTCCCATAAGGACATCTTTGGAGTTTCAGGCCAAAAATACTGAGGATAAAAAAAAAGACTATTGTCTGCCTCATTTCTTACCTTTCCTTGATCATTGAATGGGAGTTACTTCCCTCAATCAAACTGACACTTCTTAACAAACTTAGCTTAAAAAAAGATCAAGATTTCCCATTGCATCAAAGGCCATCTCCAGTCATCCTGAGCTATATTTGACCACTGGACCCAGATTATCACAGAGGAGAAAGTCAGGCAGGTGACCTTGCACAGCCCTTCCTCACTTAAATCCAATTCATTTGATTGTCATGGCATCACCTCCATATGTCATGGTCTTATTTGAAAATGAAGGACAGACAATAAGAGAAACTTCTCTATGCCTGGATAGTGCAACTGACAACTAAAATCATTTGCTAGAGAAATTGCATTTGGAAATGGGAGATGATAATGATGGAGATGACAATAGTAATAATAATTCCTACTTTGGAAAGCAGTATAGCATAATACATAGAAAGTCAGTCAAAGTCAGGAAGACTTGGATTCTAGCCCCACTTTTGTTATGTTCTAGTTGTGAAACTCTGAAAAGACAACATTCCAAGACTAAGAGTTGCTGAGCAGACATTGATTTGGGTTGTTAAAGGGAGTTCCCTTACTCAAAGTTCTCCTAATTCAGGTTTAAATAAATTCTCCTCCAAAAATAAGAAAATAAAATATCTATTTAATAGTTATCAAAAGGATTTTTAAATATACACATATGTATATATACACACATATAAACATGCATGTATGTGTGAGTATAATACAGATATACACATGTATACATTATACACACATATATATACATATATCCATATATTTTAATAAAAGCACTTTGTAAATCTTAAGTTGTTTTATATATACATATATATATATATATATGAGCTATATCTATTATTTCATTATTTGAAACTTAAGAACAATGTGCTTGCAAAGAAATTGCTGTTTCAAATAGTGAAGTTCCCAAACTCTTTGGGAGAGAGCAATGAACTCCTCAAAAGTGTGTGAAATCCTCAAAAATATTCCCACACCTTTTGTGTCATGTTGGAACCCTAGATTCAAGGGTTTCCCAACATTTAAAAGGTTCAGTAATACCATAAAGGTGACCATTAGATGATGAGTTATTTTGTGTATAGTAACTAAGTTCCTTCATCTGTAAAATGAGCTGGATAAGGAAATGGCAAATCATTACATTATCTTTGCCAAGAGAACCCCAAAATGGGGTCATGAAATTTATACATTACTGAAAAATGACCTAACAACAAAAACAAAGTAATAAAGACCATCTATCAAATTATATAGGTCTTATAGCTTGTACTAAGGGAGAGAATACTCACAAAAATAAATCACAGTTTATGGAATGGAATTACATATCAATTAGCATATATGAGTATATATTCTAAATGACCGCAGCATTTGTTGTAAAAGGTATTAATTTTTACTTTCAAAATGTCAGTCACTCTTGTTTCATAAGTGATTAAATCTTCTCCAAAGAAGATAACATTTAAAATGGAATGAATGCATTTTTGTGCCCAAAATTAATTTAAGTGCATAGAGAGAGCTTTTAGCAAGTATTAAGTTCCTAGTCCTGCAGCAACTGTTTCAACAAGAAATTTGAACCAGTGGAGGAATCCCTTCTCAAGTATTCATTCTTACATCTGGAATGTGTCATATTTACACACTCTTTCTCTGTTCTTATTTTATGGGTGTTTTGGAGATAAGAATGGGTGGAGTTGCTTCTAAAGGGCTGAGAAAATACTTGGAAAGGTCACTAAACGCAATAATAAAATGATTTGTTGTTAGCATAAGTGCTATCTTCCATTGCAATAAGGTCTGGAAAGAGCATCTTTTGGAAAGCTATAATCCCAGTCTCCAACCACTGGAAAGAAGGGGAAAGAGAATGTATCTTTTTTGTCTCTATATGTCCACTTGACTATATCAAGCATTCTTCCAATTTCCTATTAATCAGTTTCATTATCTTTATCACTCAAGCATGTTCCATTAAGGTAGAAAAAATTTTCTATTCTGGTTTAGGGTCATCTATGGAATGACTGATGCCACACAAGCCTCTTAGCAGCCTCATGTCCCAATCTATGTATGTGATTGAAATGTTCTCCTTTTTGTAGCATGCTTACCATTCTATATACAGAATAAAATTCTGACAAGGGAGCTTTATTTATGACTCTTGTAACTCCTTTGAGCTTTTGTCTCTGTTATGTTCCCATATGATGAGTTATCCTACCAAGATTATGTATTTACAGATTTAAACCATTGATCAGTTTCAATGATTGGAAATGCCTAAGGAACTCTGTCAAAGGAGACACTATAGCTCTTCTCCCCAGGACAACTCACTCAATCTCACTGATAATTAAGCACACAGTGTCAAGATGCTATTTTAACAAAAACATCTACATATTTCATAAGATAAATGTTGCCTGTTAAACTAAACAAGAGATTTATTCTTGTTTATCCTTATCACTCAAGCAAAATATTTAGAAGCAGCATAGTGGATAGATAGTGTGCTGGAGTTGGAATCATAAAGAACTGAATTCAAATCCTATGATAATAGTTGGGTTGCCATAGGCAAATAACTTGCCCACCAAATTTAAGTGTCTTTATCTGTGAAATGGAAATAATAAGGTATGTAGAACCTAATTTGCAGTATTCTTTGGTCCAAAAGAAATATGTTTGCAAAATACTTTCAAATTTTTAAAACAATAAACAGATATTAGGTAATCTACATGCTGTGTGATTTAACTTTTCAGGACTCTAAGCAACACTGGAGTCTAATTATTTCCACTGAGTTTATCTGGATTGATAGAAGGAGGTTCATCACCTATACTAATGAAATCACGGGTCTGAGCTATGTGTACATATATGATTAAATGTATATGTATATAATATGGATATATACCATATGAATATATGCTACATATATCATAAACACAATATATAGAATTCATAGTATATATATATATATATATATATATATATATATATATAGCACATAACATGGGTAGCATAGGTAGCAAATATATAGTATATATAGTGTATATATAATATGTATATTCTATGTATGTGTGAATATATTCATATATACCTATATGTACAAATAAAAGATTCATGCAGTTAGAGAATTTAGGAAGAGATGCTCAAAACCTTTTATTTAGGAAATGAAAGCCCAATGATAAAAATATGTGTTTTAGAGAAGAAACCAGCTTGAAAAGACAATGATGGAAGTTTAAAAAAAATGAATGATACATGGAAGGGACAGACAAAAGTGAATCATTTTATATTTCGTGGCAAATCATGAATAGACACAATTCTTTCCTTACTATTCTCTCCAGATTCACCAGCCTTAATTTGAGTCAGAATGAAACAAGCTTCAGATGCTTATTGCTGCTCTAATTATATGAATTATTGAATTATAGCATATGAGAAGATTCTTTAATGTAATAGCTAAGACATTCTGCAATTTGTCCAATTGATTAAATTGAACAACTTAGAAATGATGTGAAAGAATTGAATCTATAGGAGGTAATTGTGAGTAGGGGATGGGGTTCCCTGAGGGTGAGAGTTACCAAGCAAGGAAAAATAAAGCAAATTTAAGTATTTCTTTTAATTTATATTTATACTGATAGAGTAACAAATTATTTTTGTTTTGATCCTTTACATTTTTCTGAAGCTTTAGGAAATAAGTAGGAGACATTCCTGTGAAAATAAAATATATTTGTCGTGGACTCTGCCAGGTGAATTAGTCTAATTTTTGCCATCTAATAATCTAGGGAAGATTTTTTTCAAAAAATCAGACTCGTACTCTTAAATGTCAGGTAATTCAATACATCTGTTTTACTAATTGTTTCAAGCCATTACCATGGAAACGGGAGCAGAATTTTTCTTCCTGAAACCATAACTAATGGTTATCATTACACCATTTATTAGAGTTCTAAACATGTTAAAGTACCAAAGATCCCATGAAGAACGCAATATTGTTCACCTGATTCAGCAACCATGCCCCTTCCACCTGGATTTTATACATAAAAAAAAGAAAAAAAATTGTATAGTCTATGACAATACTATTGAATTTGTCTACTTTTTACAAAAAGAAAACAATGCTAATAGTAAAAACTCCAATTCTTAATTCTGCATATTGATAAGAAAGAGGAGGGGAAAGATTAGAGCTCCTTGATCTTCAGTCCTAACTCTCCTCTGCAATCCTGCTTATAACTTCTTTTCCTCAGAGTATTATGGAAGTAGTAGCCTGTCTAAATTAATTAAAGGATGGAATTCATTTTCTATGGCTTAATTTTTAGAAGTCAATCACCAAAATTTTCATAGCAATTACTAGCTCCTCAAGCATGCACAAAGTGTTACAAGAAATAAAATCTTAGCATTTTGAGGAATTTCCAGAAATCACTTATACTAATCAATCCCTTGTCTCCATCCCGAAATAATGTTTGTCTCTAAGTTATTGTTAAGCACTATTAGCTTAACAATGCTGACAAAACTCCAGTATGCAAAAGGTTAAAAAACCAATAGCAAAAATATATCTTGATGGATTCCATGACCAGCTCTTCTTTAATATTATTTAATACTATTGCACAAAAAAGAGGGAACAAATCCATATAGAATGAGCTGAGTAAGCATTATGGACAATCATGATTAATGCTAAAAATCAGGAAAAAACAAACAAACAAGTTTGCTAACTATTGTAATTACCAAGAGGTCTTTTCCACTGAAAGGAAGATAAGAGATCCAATACATATGAGGCAAACACATAAACATAATAAAACAAAAAAGTACATCCAAAGAATCTAAACTTAATGGAAGAGATGAAAGGGAAAGACTGGTCAAGTCATTTATACTCTCATCATCTCCTAGAAACTCTTTTAGATTTCTCCTTTGTCTTTGTCACATTCTACCATAGAACAGATTTATTTATGTAAAAATTCTTTCTCCCTATTAAATTGCAAGTTTCTTGAAGGCAGGATTGTGTTATTTATTTATTCTTTTTCTTTTTTGGGGGGAGGATGCTGAGCATCAAGTGCTCATTGTATCTTAAGGATAGTAGGTTATAGATAAATGTTTACTGAGTTGTTGAATTTATTTTCTTTAATCCATTATAATCTCAGCAGTTTAGACAAAATGTTGGTACAATTGTTTTCGAAGTTACAAGACAAGAGTTAAATTTGAGAATCAAATTTCCATTTTACTTAAAAAAGAAGCATTCTGCCTGCTATGAAAATAATTTTTTACATGGCTAACCATACTACTATTAGCATACCAAGTTTGGCATTTTTCCAAACCAGTGTCATTCTAGATCTCACTTGAATTTAAAAAAATACTGTCTTCTTGAAAGTAAAAACCTGGTGGTCACAGATGATATTAAACATACTCCCTAAAGAGCGTGAACACAGACGTCATGCACTTCAAACACAAGCCAAACTTTTCTGTCTCTCCCTCTCCCCCTCCTCTGATTTATTATCAGTAAATGTTGGATTTGTATACCTGTTTTATATACCTATATCCCTGGGGTCATGTGAAAATTTCTTATACGAAAAAGGGTCCTGAGTGGAAAAAAGTTTTAGAAGTTCTGACATAGGCAATCTCAACACTGTAATTTATAGAAAGGTACTTACTTGCATTGCAATGGGAATATTCTTACCTTGAAGTTTCCTTTATGCAGAAAATTACAGGTCCAATGCCTATCCTCATTATAATGACAACTTGGGCTTGTTGACAAAATGATAAGAGAATTATGCATCTCAGTCCTTAAGACAGATTTAGTACACATTCTTATGGCTTTCTATAAAAATTCTTCCCTTTTTGTCCCTTTTCTAATTTCTAAATATATTAGATATTACTTTAAATATGAGTCAACAAAAAAGATCTTTCATGATCTTTTCATTGATATTTCATGAACACTCCAACTTTTTTTCTGTCAAATTTTAAATAAAATAAGTCTTTGATTTTAATGAAAATAACAAGCCAGAAACTCTAGTTATTTAAAATATTGACTTTTTTTTTGCTGAAATTATTTGAGAACACAGGTTAAACACCAGACACTATGGCTTCTTGGAAAGATAGATTTTGCTGGAAAATTCTTAATAACTAATCTTAACTTCTTGAAAAATAAGAATGATTGGGGCAGCTAGGTGGCGTAGTGGATAGAGCACCAGCCCTGAAGTCAGGAGGATCTGAGTTCAAATCTGGTCTCAGACACTTAACATTCCCTAGCTGTGTGACTCTGGGCAAGTCACTTAACCCCAATTGCCTCAACAAAAAGCAAAAAAAAAAAAAAAAATAAGAATGATTTATATCAACTCTAAGTATGCTTTGCTTGGCAATGATGATACTGAATTATTCTAAGATTACCACTATTGATAATACAATTATTCCTTTCCTGAGTGGGAAAGAATGATAAGAAATGGACCCTGACCTTTCTATTATTAATGAAGATGCCAGAGTATTTAAGGCTTATAGAAAAAGGAGAAGACCTTACTAATGACCTTATTCAAGGGTTCTTGAACTAGAGATGATATATCCTATGGTCCATGAACAGATTCATAAAATCTATAAATTTAGCTAGAAAAAAATATTTCAATATAATTTCTTTGTAATTCTGTATTATTGATGTTATAAATTTAAAGACATTAGTCTGAAAAGGAATCCATGGGTTTCACCAACCTATTAAAGAAGTCATCACACACACAAACACACACACACACACACACACACACACACACACACACAGAAAGAGAAGGGGGTGGGGAGAGAAATTTTCTCTCTAGTCTAATTCTGCAGATGAGAAACTAAGACCCAGAAAGGCTTTGTGTTGACAAGTTCACATAAGTGACAAGTTATAGAGGCAGGATTATACTTAAGTTTTCTTTTCTGTGTTGGTTAGATTTATTATATTTAAATCACAAGATCCTTTAAGATTTCATATCAGATCTCATTTCACTAGATATGAGCTTATGACTTCTGCTTTTAAATTGAGAAGTAAAATTGTTCTTTCTTGCACAAGTCTGAAAATATCAACTCTGAAACGTTATCACATAATCCATATTTCAGAATTCAAATTAAATATATTATTTAATTTATATAAATCACAGGCAGCTTACCTAGCACTGTGCTATTTGTTTAAATATTCTCATATTGAGTCTTTATCCTTATCTTTATACTGTGTACTTATAATAACTCACATTGACAATAAAATGGAGATGCACCAGAAGGGGGGGGGGAATCAATGTATTTTTGGAATTACATGGTTCCTCCATATGTCTTTCAACTGTAGTATAATGGAGTTGTCTAATGTTCTTGTCTAAGAACAATTTGTTCCAACAGCCATGAATGTGGCTGAAGTAGATGCTTCTTAGAGCACTTAGAACTTAGGAAAAAAAAATATATATATACATATTAGATATTGCTTTAAATATGAGTCAACAAAAAAGATCTAATATCATGAACACTCCAAATTTCCCCTAACTACAATTAATTTTTCTCTTTTCTGAGCCCCCACAGCAATCTGCCTTATTCTTATGGTACTTATTCTGCCTTAAGGTATGATTGGATTTAGAGTTGGAAGAGATTGCCAAAGGAGCCCATTCAATCCAAGCTTTTCATGTTATAGATAAATGGACAGAGGTCATGGAGAATAGTAGACAGAGTAGTGTAGTAGAAAGAGAGCTGGCCTGAAAGTCAGGAAGAACTAGATTAAAGTCTAGTCTCATATACACTGACTGAACTTGAGTGGGTCATAACCCCAATGACCAATAATTCTCAAAGACTAAAGGAGGTTCCTCACCAAGATTTCCCTATATTAAAGAAATCCTATTGATTTGTTTATCCAGCCTTCTTCTCTTCCAAAAAATTTGGAATTCCCTGAGAATAGAGAATATATCTTTGTATCTCCCAATATGATGAATAAAGTTCCTGCTATGTAGGATAATCTACATATCTATGTAGCATATCAAATATCTATTGATTTGTTCAATAAGAAGATTGGGGGCAGCTAGATGACACATCTTACTAGCTGTGTGATCCTGGGCAAGTCACTTAATCCCAATGGAGGGTGAAGGAAGTGATAGGAGAACTAACAAAAATATGAATTACTCTTTTTCTACTGCTCTTTAACAAAGGAAAAGCATTTATAAGGACATGTCTAAGAAATGTGAGAGTGAAATAGTAAAAAGAAAACTGGATTTGAAGCCAGACAACCTGGATTCAAATACTAATTCTGCCGTTGTTGTTCAGTTCTTTCAGTCATGAACTATTTCATAACTCCAATTGGGTTTTCCTTGCAAAGGTACTGTAATGGTTTGCTATTTCCTTATACATCTTACTTTACAGATGAAAAACTGAGGGCAAACAGGCAAAATTAATTGATTTGCCCAAGGTCACACAATAAATGTCTGAGGCCATATTTGAACTCAGAAAATTGAATACTTCTAACTTCTGACTGAGCACATTAACTCCCAATCCAGTTATTTTCTTCTAAATCTTTTAGAAGTGTGATGTTAATCAAGTCACAACTTATTTGAGCTTCAATTCCTTCTTTTTCAAAACAATTGGTTTAATCTACATGACCCTCTAATGTTCTTTTTAATTCTAAATCTCTAAGTCTTATAATATGGAGTCTACACTATATATTTTATCAAATAAGATAAAGAGCTTATCATTGAAGGTAGTATTGAGAAATGTGGAAATAAAATAACAAGATCCCAGAGCAAAATGCCTTATTGTCAGCCTAGTTTTCTGGAAAGGTATTAGAAAAAAATTAAGAAGTTTTGTTTTTTTTTTTCACCTAGGGAATATGTGTCTAGTGCCCCAAATCATACTTTGAAGACTTCTATGGAACAACAAATGGTTCACTCTACTCAACTAAATTAGATCTCAGGAACTTTGCCAAAAGGTCTTTCCAGAGGCTATGTATTTGAACTTTCCTTTACCCATATACTCAGAAAAATGTTGTTTAAGGGTGAATCCTTCTTTAGAAAATGAACTGACTTTTTTCCTGACAATTCTTTACAAATTCTTATTATGCCACAGAATAGCATTGAACCTAGGAGGCCATTTAGCCCAATCATATTCCTTCACATACACATTGGCACTTTTACAAATAAGGAAACTGGGGCCAGAGAAAGGAGTTAACTTGTTCTAGAATCTGGAAAATGATAGAACCTGGATTTGAACACTTTGATTCTCTAATTTTCAGTCTAAGTCTTTAAAAAATTGATCAATGAGCAAGTACAATCTTTCCTACCGACAAAATTGTATTTCTTGACTTGTTTTTTTTTTTTTTTTATTCATTCAATAAATACTTCTAGATGCAGCTAGAAAGCACTGTGCTTAGAATACTGGACCAGGAGTCAAGAGCACCTGTGTTCAAATTCAGCCTGACATTTATTATCTGGATAAGTTAGTAAATCTCTGTGTACTTCAGTTTCCTCAAGAGTAAAAAGAGGATAATAATATCTGCCTTCCAGTAGGGTGAAAGCTGTCTCTCACATATAGCATTCCCTTTTCATTGTGTGGCTCAAACGGAGGAGGAAGAAATATTACTACCTTGTCTTCCCCTACTCTTCTCCAAGAAAGATTTTAATTCCTATAAAGAGAGGAAATAGAAGGTTGGAACCTCAAGCTTATCCACTCTCTTCTCAGACAGAGTGGGTACCGTTAGAATTAAATTTAATTGCTCCCTTAAATATTTTTAGTCTAGGAAATGTGGTTTTCAGGTTGAACCTAAGCTTCGTTATTGTAGAAAGCATGACCCCAAGCCTTATATCCAAAACTTGCCCTTCCCACCAAATACCAGTTCCATAATAAACACACAGTAAATAGCAAAGAAGTCCATTTATCCAAGTCCACAGTTAAATAGAAATCAGAGAAGCTATATACAGGAGGATATATACCAGATAATATGGAGTGAAAAAAATTTTTCATTGGAATTGAGATAATTCTGCTCAGCAAAGAGAAAGTTCTAGATCTCACCCAAGGAGAAATTCCTCCAAAGTCTCTAATGTAAGAAGCTTTATAAGGGTATAAAGAAGCCTTTCAGCTCCTTTCATGTTGGCTTCTTTCCAGAGTCTTTTCCTTCAACTCCCTGAAGGAGGATTGGAGATTTCTACCTTCTTTCTTGAGGCTGGAAGTCAGAAGAGGCTAAAGTGACTATAGAACCACAATATATTCAAAAAGATTCCTGAACATGAAGAAAGGGAAGCTCTCCTCTGTTCCACTCTTATCCACTCTACTCCAACACTCACATATTGATTTCTGCTATTGAAAAGAGAATCACAAGCCAATTGGCTTTGGGATTCAAATTACACAGGATTGTTGTAAAGATCAAATGAAACAGTATTTTTAAAGGATGGCTAGATGGTGCAGGAAGTAGAGCATTAACCCTAAAGTGAGGATGATCTGAGTTCAAATTTGGCTTCAGACAGTTAACATTTGCTGACTGTGTGACCCTGGGCAATTTATTTAACCCCAATTGCTTTGCCAAATGAAAAAAGGCTTAAAGATGTATATTTGTGAAGTGAGTGGCAAGTAGTAAGTACTTAATAAATGCTTGTTTCCTTTCTTTCCGCCTACCAATTGTATACACAGTCTCCTGTCAGGCACTCTAGAATTGTCTATCTGCACAAATTGAAAAAGAAATGAATTTTAAAATTTAAACTAGTTAGGGAATCTTAAAACTGAAGCAAGAAAATTTCAATGTATTCGGATTCTAGAGTGTCATTAAGATATCAATAGAGGGATAGAATTCTTTAATAAAAACAAGTAAATAAGGTATTCATGGGCAGTTCAGAGGAAGACTTCAAAGTACATCCAATTTTGAAATTTCATTACCCATTTAAAGACCCATCCCCAAAATATCTTCTAAACAGTTCTGATTGAAAAGTTTAATTTTTTCAAGATTCCATAATTGGTGCTACTAACAATCCTTTTTACTTCTTCATACTATCTTTTATAAAAAAAAAATTATTAAAAGGATGTGTGTGTGTGTGTTTGTGTGTATGCATGTGTGATTTAAGGTATTATGTCCTGGAGCACATTTATGAAAATAAGTATGATATAGAAGTCTAAGTGGTTGGTCCCCATTTTCTGGTAGGAAAACCTTTGCCAAAAGAGTCCTATTGACTTCCCCAGTACAGTTAACATAATTATTAAAAGATCAAAGGAGTGAAATAGAATATATTTTAATGGTCAATTTAATTTAATAAATCAAACAAAGAAAGGACATGAATTAATAGATAGACAAAACTGGAAGAAGGGTTCATCCATGACTAGAGCCTAATCAATAGGCTTTTTTCAGGATCACCTTAAGCCCCTCTAGGAGCTACTACCAGAATGTTATCTACAATATCATGTAGAAATGATGTTTCTTTACTGATCTCCCTACTTGATAATGCTTTTCTTTCTATCTCCTCTCAATTAATTTGTTTTGTATATATTTTATATTTTTTTTCATTGTCTATATGATCTCCTCCATCTCCCTCAAACAGGCAGGGATTGATAATTTTTTATTATTCTATCCCCATAGGACCTGGCACAGTGTCAGACACATATTACGTATTTAGTAAAAGCTTATTGAATTAAAAAAAATAAATGTGGAGACTCTCTGAATGCCTCAAGGTAGGCAGCATACTCCTGGCCTAGCAACATTTACTCTTCCAGGGCCTTTTAGTAGATATGAATTGAAATATTCAATAACTCCTCAGGAATTCCTATTTATCACACAACTAAGCCCCAACTTGGCATTTCTTTTCCAGTCTCTACAAACCTTTTACATTATTACTCTAGTTCATTCTAGCTCCTGATTTATTTCACAAGAACAGTGGCATCTTAGAATGATAAATCTGGTTCCTTTGGCTCCAAGTTAGCTTAAGTCATTATAAATGTTTTCCTCTCCTGGAAGAAATCTTTAATTACAGAAATTCTATAAGTTCTATATAGTGCTTCATAACCCAAAAGCCAAGTGATTCTTCACAAATAAAACAAATTTTCTTTTTGAATTCTGAACTTCTGGGCCTGAAGGAAGAGCATATGAACAGCTTTGGATTTCTTTATGAGAAATCTTAAAAAATCTTATATGGAGTCTCCAAATAATATATAAAACTATTCTTGATCAGTTAAAGACATATACAAAGACATTTTAAAAAGAAATGCTGTCTAACTCTTTGTATTAGAGTTTTTACCACAAATGCTCTTGTTCAAATGTTGATGTAAAATTAGCCAAACTGAGCAATTTTAATAGAATTGATGCTAAGCTGAGAATTGTCAGAAAATTGATGCCTTTTCCTTAAGGTGCCACCTTCCATAGTGAAGAGTCCTGAGGGTAACATTACCCTTCAAGTCATCAGATCTTTCTCTTAGAAACCCCACTGTTTAGTATGAAGAACTCACAGACCAGAATGCCCTAGGAGCAGAAATGAATAATCTGGAACCAGATCCTTTCTGCCCACACCCGAACATGTTCACGATTCCCAAGGAGTGGTAGTATTGTGGTAATGTATCAGACAGATAGTTCCCATTGGAAAACAAAGCTGCATGTTTGAATTCTGAGGGGATATGTCTGCTCTCCCACTAAATTACTCCACTACTTTTTTTCTGGCCCACCTCTGAGCATTCTATTGTACTGTTCCTAGAGAAAGTTGTTTTATTCCCTTCTGTAGGTTATAATTCCTTGTAATAACACATTACGAAACATTATGAAAAGGCATCTGAGACATACACGATAGCTGAAATATACCAACAAGCACCACAAATCATTAATTATCCAAATATTATGTATCTGAATTGTAATTATAACCAATAAATTCATATTTTCAAGTCATGTTATATGTTTGTAATTCATTATAGCTATATAGAGACCAATTAATCTGGATCTAAGATTTCTTTGGTGTAGAAATGTGTCAGAGGCAGGTCTTTCTTAACCTTAAATCTTTGTGAATCCACTATTCCAGTCAGTCATTATATGAGGTTCTGTATCCACAATATTATGATGCAGACCGTTTCATTGAGCAAGTGTATACCTGGAATTGGAAGGTGTCATTTAAATGTCATTATGGTTAAGATATTGGGCTTAGAGCCAGGAAGATCTGGGTGCAAGGGGTACACACATAAGCTCTGTGATCATGGGCAAGATTCTTAACCAAGCAGTGCCCCCAGGCATCTAAGATTATAGGTTGCAAATCTGTATTTCAGTGGAGAAGTTTCTGCAATCACAAATCCAGATCCATACCACTCCATCCAAAGTTTATATAGACTTCACCCTGTGAGGGAGTTAGTGCAAGAATCATTAGCCTTCTTTTACAAAGGAGGAACTTGTGTTAAAAGGAAAATTATTTGGGCTCTCATCTTGATTAATGAGACAAAAATCAAGACAAAGAGAATAAATGAGTTTGTTATAAGTATATAGGACTGAAAAAATAGAAGAGTTAAAAACTATTCTACAGGTCACGCCACTACTAAGTATCAAAGACAAAATTGGAATGTACATCAAAAAAGTCGTATAGTGGCTTAGCATAATATCTAAAACATAGTAGTGTTTATAAATGTTTATTGATTGATTAACCTTCAAATATGAGATTAACTCATTTCACATTTTATTTCTCATTCTTGATATTATTTGGTCCTTTAGGTAACAAAGAGATGACAATACCAGCTCCCTCTTAAACTATAAGTGGACATTTCAAATACCTGACAACTGATCCTCAGGAATTTGAAAGGAAATATCAAGGAGGTGTTACTTATCCATATGTAAGGACTTTGGGGGATACCAAAGGGAAATTATTGCTGGAAATTCACTCCCTGCACTTTTCCCCAGTGTCTAACTCAAATGATTTAGGAAAATATGCTGCCATGTCTTGATTTAAAGCTAAGATCTGAATCACAATATATTCACTCCGGTGGCAGATTTTTCCTGTTATCTTCATGCAGACCTCTGCAATAACATTTTTTTCAAAACCCCCCTTTTTTACAGACCCTCCTCTCCATTTTCTGCCCCTTCAGAACATAGGTTTTCAGGCCACAAGGAGTTGAGATCTGGAGCTTTGGGGAGCAGGTGGTATATGGTCCAACCAAAAATGAACTGCAGAATATTGGAGAACAATGTGAGTTAAAGCAATTAATTTTATCGCAGGGCACAGTTCCTCCTACTAATCATAGCTGCTGACTGTGCACTCTGCTTATAACAGGAAGATCCCCTGCTAAGCAGATATGTGCCACATTATGGAAAATCCACCTCATCTTCAAGTTGAGGAGACAGCTCCATTAAGAAGGAAAAAAGTGTAAATTGTTTAAATTATAGCTCTAGGGGCACATTAACTTTTCTTTTTTCCAATGTGTGATAAAAGATGTCTCAAGGACAAATTGCACATCAGTTCAAAATTTTAGACAAGATAGGAAGCATTTCCTTAGCTTTTAAGATTCTGTGAGAATGTATAAATGTGAAAGATGAGAAAAGTGCATACAACCACTATTTTATACTGGGAAGATAAAATTGGAATTGTCAGTATCACTAGAAAACAAGGAGAGTGAAGAGGAAATTATTGAAGTGCACATGAAAGAATTATTTGGTAATATAATTCATTATTTATACTTGATGAATAATTGCTAATAATAATATTTATAGCACTTTCATGTTTTCAGAGCACAGTACAAAAATATCTAATTTTACCTTCACAACAACATGGGAGTTAAAATGACGAATAATATACTTTACAACTTATTAAGCACCATAATATTTCTGAAAATAAGGGGTAGAGGGAAATTGAGAAAGGCTATGTTATATTAGGAAAAAATATATATCAACCTCATATTAAGAGCACTTAGAGTTAAGAACAGAAAAAAAAAAACAGTTGAGGAAATTTGAAGTCTAATTCCAGATCTGTTACTTGGATGTTACTTAGATTTCAGTTTCTTCATGTACAAAATGAATTATTCAGATCAATCAGTCTATAAATTTTCTTCCAGTTCTACATCTATATTAAAATCCTATAAATCCCAGTGTCCTGATGTATAAAATGGGGTTGATAACAATATCTATTATGGCTAAATCACTGTTGCTGTGAAGATCATATCTAATAGATATGGATGCATCTCAGAAACCTTAAAGGTCTACATAAATGTGACATGTTATATTTCCATTGAATTTGGGATCCTTTATCCTATAAAACATCTTGAAGGAATTGGGTTAGAATACAGATTTAGTCCTAGGATGTCTACTGATTTGGAGCACTGATTTCTCCTTTTCCTGAATTAGTGAAACACATTAATGTTTTAATAAATTTGAACTGGGTCAATTTGCTGATCCCTTGCTGTACTACTTTGGTAAAAGTAAAAAATAAAAACGTTTGGATTTACAAACATGTCTAGTTGTTCAATGTTATAGTTTGAATGGCAAGTGGCAACTAAGAAAACTGGAGGATAATTTCCATGCATTTCCAAAGAGCAATCACATTATCTTACTCTTTGGAGTTTTGTGATTTAAAAAAAAAATAGCAAAATCATAGATTCTTAAAGTTGGGGTTGTTATTGATGATGATTTATCTGCTCATTTTAGAAATGAGGTAATTTCATTAAAATGTTATTATCTTTGCCTACATAAGTTTATGTAAGGCAGCTAGTCATGTATAGAATACCAAACTTCCAGCCAGGAACTCCTGAATTCAAATCCTGCTTGAGATACTCACTGGGCAAAACACTTAATCTTTTCTATCTCAATTTCCTCATTTGTAAAATGGGGATAAAAATAGCATCTATATCACAAAGTTATTGTGAAGTTAAAATGAGACAATGATCACAAAGTGTTTTCCAAACATTAAAGTGTTGTATAAATGCCAGATATTATTTATACAATATAAAGTAAGTGCTAGAATTTACAGTTTCTTGTTTATGAAAGTACAATCAAAAAACTAGAAACAGAAAGAACCTCACTGGCTTCTAGTTTAACCCATACTTGAACAGGAATTCCTTTGACAGCATCCCAAACTGAAACTTTCATTGAAGTCCTCTAGTGTGGAGGAACTCAATTATCTCTCAAGTGAGAATATTCTATTTTGGGAGGTTTTCCATTCACTGAGTCGAAATCTTTCTTCAACTCCTATCCATTTCTCCTAGTCCTTCTCTCTTGAGGAAACCAGAATAGCCTGTCTTCCATATAATAGTCTTTTAAATATTTGAATAAAACTTTTATGCCCTCCATTAATTCTCTCCAAAAACAAACATAACCCAACTTTCTCCTTTACAAGTAAGACACTGACAGTTCCTTCAAGTGTTCCTCATATAACAATCTCTCAGTACTTCTCTATCTTGATTATCTTCTTTATATAAACTCCAGTTTGTTTCCCAAAATCTTATCCTCAAAAGAGAATAGAGTATTTAGTCAAAGTAGGATGGAATACAGGAAGATTCTAACTTCCTTCATTTTGGATCCTATGCCTCTCTTCACATAGCCCAAACCTTTAGTCTAGTAAGTGATCCTGTCCAAACAAACAAACAAACAAACAAAAAACGAGCTTATTATGATCCAATATGTTTTGATAAAGTTATGTGGTAAACTTAGTTCTTCCCCATCTTCCTAAAAGTTCAAAAACTTTCCAGATTTTGCCAAGAATAAAATCCCAATTCATTAATCTATATCATTTAAAAAGTAAACACTCAGATATTTGCCCATCTCCATTCTTAGGACATCTCTCCTATTCTTCAAGATGGGGAGTGGAGAAAGTTGGAGGGAAGAGGGGGCAGAAATCACATCTGCCATTTCCTTATGTATCTTGCAATATAATATAATCAGGTTTGGTTAGTGAAATTCAATTGTGATAACTTCATCTCCTTCATCATATTAAATTTTGATTATCTATTAGTCTTTTTTTTACTATACTTCCCAATCTAGAAGAGACAGGAGATAAAGGAAAAACCTCATGTTCAGGAAGAAGTAGGAATTCTCATGATGCTGATTTTGTAAATCTAGGCAAATGGTCTAACAGTTTTTCTGTTTCAGGCATCCTTTTAAGATAATGATTTCTAGTTCTACATTGAACATTGATAAAGGAGGTTTCTTCCTCACCAGGACTTCCTAATACCAGTGAAATTACAGTGGGGTCAAGGCCAAAACAACACCAAATTCTTCTCAGTATGAAGAACATTTTCCTTGGCAGGAAGATAAATACAAAATAAAGATTGAATGGTTCTGTTTTCTCTCTGTTAACCAATATATTTTTCTCCATCAAACACCACTTTATAGTATTTTGATCTTTCCTTGTCATCAATATAGCTAAAAATATTTGCTTATTTTCTAAATAAACTGCCCCACTTTAGTTTAGTTTAGTTTATAGAAAGAAGATAATTTTCACTCATTCACTTCAGTCTTATCTACAATGTAAGATGTATGTATGCTCAAGGAGGTCTAGTACTTCTAGTGTGAGAGCTTGTCCAGGATGCTCATCTACCTTCATCTAACTCTCACCTGTGGCTCCAAGAAATTGTAGTGTGCCCACAGGTCAAATCTCAGTGAAAGCATCTGGGCAGATTGGACTTATACCCATTGTTGAGTTGGGGGAATGTTTACCTAAGCATGTAAAAACTTTCCCCAGTGGAATGGGCAGATGAGAATAAGACCATGAAAGCAGTTGAATGAAGCAGGCACTGTGGAGTGCTTAGAATTTGGTCACACAATATAGATATCAAGGTTATTCACTGTGCTCTGGATCATTATCAGTTGTTCTGACTTTTGTCTTATCACCACAGCAAGTAGCTTCTCCTCACTGTCAAAATTAGGTCCAGAATAGCAATTCCTCATATCTTTTCTTATTTTGTAAAAGAATGAAATTATAATTAAGAGAGAAACAATAAGGTTTCAGTAGCTCTTGGCTGAAATGATCGCCAGCAGTTGCCCAGACAGTTCAAATCCTCCATCATTATTATATCCATATCTCCATGCCATATTTGTATTCTCTTTGTTGAACTCCTCATATATTTCCTCATTCCAGAACACTATTTTGTAGTATTTCCCTACAACAATGTCACTTTAATTTTTTTTTTCTCCATTGATACTTGCCTAATTGATATACAATGTGCTTCTCTCTTTGGATTTTAGGGATTCCTCATATTCAAATATCTACTTAATAAGAAATTTAATGAAACACTTTATATTTCATTTGAATAAAGTTTAATGCTTCCAGAATCAAATTGTACAATTGAACAATTCTAAGGGGTACCTCTAAATATTTAGGCATAGACATTTGAAGCTATTTTTTGACAGTTCACTTTAGATATCATCTTCTTTAAGTTATTGTACTTCTAAACTAGTATTCTCCTGTGTTGTCCTGATACCTCCTATGTAATCTAGCTTACTAGTGTAAAGAGGAGGTTATTCATCCAACCCTTCTCTCCTCCCAGTCAACTTTTATAATTACAGGATAAAAGGCCAATAATGATGTGTTAAACTAAATGTAGTCATGGTTAATGATCTTTTTATTAAGTACAAACAAGATTTTTGAATAGAAATGGAAGCCAAGTCATTGGACAAACAAAAATTAGCCTTTAAATAATTCAGTCTGCTAGTCAGAATCAGTGAACATAATTAAATAATTCAATAGAACCCAGTTAAAGAGCAGTTTTCTGAAATACAACTTCCATGCATATTGCAGAGGGCAATGTTTTGTTTTGTTTTTTCCTCTTTCCTCTGCTCCAAATGGTAATGGTTTTTAGCAATGGAGCTAATTTCTTAGAAGGAAATGGCCAATCCAGCAGTTTGAGAGTCAAGATACATCCAAGAAAGAATGGAAAGACATAATCTCCAGACAAATTTGTACCATCAGAGGTAATCACTTAAGAATCATGACCTTAAGTATCTTAGAAGAGAGAAAATCAGGAATTCCAGGAAGAATTATCCTTAGCAATTTAGAATTGAACTGAAGAATGACTTGGACCTTGGAAATTCAGTGAAGTGGGTTACCCAGTGCAGAGAGCAACATGAGAACTCTTTGGGGGAAAAAGTATATGGGGGCTACAATATGAAGTTGTACATATTCTTGAACATACATGTTTCCTATTTGTGCATCTTACAATCATTTACACTAACTCTATGCCCACTCTTCCCTCAGATATTATATATATATATATATGTATATATAAAGGGGAAAGAGAGAGAGAGAGACACACACACACACACACACACACACAGAGAGAGAGAGAGAGAAAGAGAGAGAGAGAGAGAGAGAGAGAGAGAGAGAGAGATAGAGAGAGAGAGAGATGGAACTCCATAGATTTTGGGAAGAAATAGTGGTAGTAACTATTTTTACATGCCACCTTAGCAGATTACCTTGCTATTAGCAAATTGTCTTCTGGCTTGATTTTTAAAGAAAATACACTGGGTTGGGGGAGAGGGAGAGAGAGAGGCAGGAAGGAGACAATCACATGCTATATTGTAGCAGTAATAGTTTAGACTCACAGGGTAACCCTTCAGCCCTGGATGTTAATAGTCATTCTCCTGAGAACTAACCCCTGAATACAAGTGGAAGTTGGGGAAATAACACTAAAGGAGGTGCTATTGTAGATAGATAGAGATAGACATAAACTCAGATACAGATACAAATATAAATATCTTTTTATCCTTTTTATTTTCAATTTAAAGCTATCTAAATTAGTTTTACAAGGCTACAAACAAAAATACTTTTATAAATCCTTGTCAGCTACTTTTCATCCCTGTTCAAGAACCTATCATTTTCATCTTAATCCATGGTTTAAGGACTCAAAATTATATGTTCAGACACTTTTTTTTAGTACTACCTCCTAATTGACCTACTTGCTGTCATTTTTCCTACTCTAATCCATTCTCTCTGTCTACCACACTGATTTGCTTAAAGTAGAAGTTCAATCACCATGAACTATAGGTGAATTTCTATCTGGCCCCAGAGGGGACTTTGAGCTCCAAATCTTTGGTCCAATATTTCTATGATTATAAGTCTCAAAAGGCTCCCTCTTGCTCCTGTGGTCAAATAAAATGCCTCTGTTTGACTTGTAAAGCGTTTCTCTCGCTGACCTACCTTTTCCAGGATCATTGCAAATTTTTTCCCACAATTTTTAATTTTCATTTCTTATGTTGGCACAGACTATTACAGACTATTGCTCATACCTCTGATGTGCTGTTCCTCACCAATGTGCCTTATAGAATTTGTACGTAGGATCTTATAAGGTCATATGCTACAGGAAAACTGTACTGATCTTCACACAGTAACCAACAGTATCCTCAAGATTACTCTGTACATATTTTAATTAATTATCTATTACATATAGAGATATATATCTACATATCTATAAATTATCTATGTATATATAACCTTCTCCTTTCCCTCCCGATAGAAAATAAGCCCCCAAAAGGTAGAAAATTGTTCATTTTTGTTCTTGTATCTAAAAGGGCCTAGAATAATACCAAGTACATAAAAGACAATCAACAAACGCTTGCTGAATTTAAATGATTTCCTGATTCTAAAGCTGGCCTTATAATATTCAGTTGCCTTACTACCAAGCTTTATATGATAATAACACAATTCAAGGCATCAAACAGCTTTTTTACAAAGAAACTTTAGAAAGCTGATGAAATAATGTTTGCATTGAAAGCTGAAAGGAAAATTGTAATTAGAAACCATTGATTATTGAAATATCAAATATTTTCAAATTCAGAAAAAGTTTGCCAACTTCTAAAAACAGTTCTGTATATTTCTTTCTCAATTAAAAATATGGATATAGCTGGAGATGTGATTTTTAAAAAAAGACAAGGATCTTTTGCTTTTAATTTTGTTTTTTCAGTGTGTTTAGTGACACTGTTATTTGGGAATGCCTCTCATTTTTAAGTAAGAATCAGTGAGCTCAGCAATGTTTGAGGAACTTCTTGGTATTATGAAATAATCCTTATTGAAATTTATACTGTCAAGCAAAATAAAATCTGACTGCCACTTTCTATGAAATGTCCCTGGATTTTCTATTTCAGCTGAAGAGGATTTCACACTAGGGTTCATAAACCCTATTCTCAATTTTAAAAAGTTCTCAACTTAGCCCTATCCATAGTGAAAATATAAGGGGAAAGTCAAATAGGTATAATACAAAGTTTTGTGGGAAAATCCATAACACATATAGTCATAAATAATTACAAGTTTCTGTTCATCAAATTATATTGTTCTACTCCAGGTTCCTTCTAGTGGACACTAGACACTAGAGTACTTAGCATATTGTCTTGCACTTCAATCAACACATGTTTGTTGGCATGTTTTACAAAACTACAGAAATTAATAGTGGGAAGGATCTTTAGAGGTCATCTAGTCCAACCTGTACCATCTACTCAACAACTTCCCCCATAAGTAATTATCCAACTTTTACTTAAAATTTTCTAATGAGGGAGAAGTCACCATTTCCTCCAGCTCATTTCATATTTGGATAAATATAATGGCTAGAAATTTCTTCCTTATGTGACCTGAGACCCAGGGAGCTCACCTTTCAGAAAAGGAACTGGTTCTGGATTCACACAAAGTGAATCCAGACTTCAAAAATCTTGAACCTGTTAAGAGGTGAATAGAACTTTTCTCACACTTTCTGGCTCATTAGTTCCCTGTTCCCTGAGGTCTCAGAGAAAAATTCTATTAAACAAATCTAATGTTAAGGTCTCTCCTAAAATGAATCAATATAGTCTCTTACAGAAAAAAAAGTATTCAATATACAAAGTAGGTATCAGGTGCAGAGCAGTTCTTATTTCTCTTTCCATGAAGGAAATGTTTAAAATGCAAAAACCTCATAATTACCACTTGTCAAAAACTTAAAACACAAAATAATAATTCTTCACATCTATTACATTCTTTCAAAGATAAAAATATTTTGTGGGACTACTAAATAGATATTTCACTTTCACCTCAGTCTGCACTGCTCAATCAATTCAAAAGGTTAAAATTTACTGTCTAAACAAATATGGTTCTTTGATGTTTCAGGTTTAAGATAATTCTAACACTAATCATTTTCTCTAAGGAACAATATATTTTCAGAAAGTATCTTCACCAGGTCAGCCAGTAGTAATTCAGGAATTCAGGAACTATTGAATACATGATATAACTTCCTATTCCCTTTGGATGGTAGTTCAGTGATCTGTGCTACCAAAACAAAACAAAAATCTATAGAAAGAAACAAAATTCAGGAGACACTAGTTATGTTTGTCCTTTAGTAAGAGGTCAGTGCCAAGTCAACAAGCATTTATTAAGTACTTTCTATATTACATGTACTGTGCTAAGTGCTAAGGATACAAAAAATGATAAAATACTCCCTGCCTTCAAGAAGCTAAAAATCTAATGGGAGGTGATAAAATACATACAATTACATACACAAAAAAGACAGAATTAATTGAAATCATATGGACACCTAGGAGGAATAATGCCTACCTCTATGCAAAATTCTCCAATCAGACCCCAAATATAACAGGAGCAAGACAAAATTTAGTTTTTGCAACTTTCACACCTTGAAGACAGGGTCAAAATTGGAAGGAAAACACTTGGCAAAGTTTGCACTTCTATATAAAGTTTTTATTAGAATTACTGGTTTTGATATGGGAAGATACAAACAGTCTAATCACCTGTTTTCATCAGCAGAACTCCTATTCACTGAGCCTGTGACTCAAATTCCAATGATAAGAATGCTCTCAGCTTCTCTTATGGTCCTCATCATTCTGAATAACTGACTGCCAAAGAACAAATCTTTCCCAACCCAAATTGTCTCCTTGCACATTCTCATCCTTCTCAACTGTCTCCCCAATGTCCATTTACAGGTCTGCCCATCCTTCCCATCATTATGCCGGTCAATCAATTTAGCATTTATTAAGTGCACATTATGTACCAGACATTATACTAAGCACTGGGAACTTGGGGAAAAATCCCAATAAGAATGAATATAACTTTTCTCATACTCTGGCTCAGAAAGAAAGATAAGAAAAAAGAAAGATCAAAAATCAAAGTTTTAGGGAAGTCAAAGTCTATTGTGAGTTCACTATATATCCTAGAACTCGTGCTTTATAATTAATACTTCATTTAGATTCTTCCTGTTTCTCCCATCCACTGCTAGCCACTGATGTTTGAGTATCCCAGTTGATATTCCTTGACTTCTCTCCAATACTGGTTGTTGCTTTTATCACATTTTCTTTCCTATTGAATCCCTTCCTCTAATTTGTCATTTATCAAAACTTACTGAACCCCAGTTTTGGATTAGTGCCTCCAACCTACACATTTGTAGAATGTGGCATGAAATGTCAATATACAATTGGGCCATCACTCCTAAATAGTTCTTTGATATAATTTCCCAAACATAAACCCAAAAGTCTAAAAAGTCATGTAAATTAGCTTCTGGGAAACCACATACTGCAGCCATCTTTACCATCAGTTAATATGTTTGATGTGAAGGGCTGCTTTCTCTCAGTTCATATCAAAACAGCCCGTGTCTCTCCTTAAGCAAATTACCTGAGGAATTATTCTTCCTTGAATTCATCAAAAAATTCTCAAGCTACTTTTCTCTATATTCTGATACAAATATCCTTTTTATTTCCATTTGAGTAAATTAGGTGTTCATTTGATTTAAGAGGAGTAATTTACACCAGTCAACAGTTTCTGGGGCAGGAAGGGATGAGATAGTTTTTAAAGAGACTTATACCTCACTATGAGATAATTTGGTGCTATGAAAGGCAAAAAAGTTAATGTAAGGTTGACTGAATTGAGGGATCCATAGTGTCCCAGACTAAGGCAATTATAGTACTACTGTGCTCTAATCTAGTAAACCCAAAATTAAGAGTACTATTTTCAATTCTAGGTGTCACATGTTAGGAAGGATGCTAACAATATGAAGATTATACAGAAGATATTCTCACACTATTTGTTGAAGATTCTCAAAATTCCACTATAGGAGAACTTGTTGAAGATGTTACTTGGAGAAGATTTGACTTCTAAGAGCACAATAGCTAACAAAATTCAAGTATTTGAAAGACTATCACTTGAAAGAGTGATTAGATTTATTTTCCTCTACTATAGAGGAGAGAATTTGAAGTGATAGCTAGAAATCATTTAACAGAATTTAGTCTTGATAGAAGGAAAAACTCGAGTGGAGCTACCTAAAAGTGGAATGGACTGCCTCAGGAAGTCACTGACTTCCCTTAATACAAGTTTTCTTTCAAAGATTAAATAAATGACTTTTCAAATATGTTGTAAAGGGGATCCTCCCCCCCCCCAATTTTAGGTTGCACTGGGTAGCCCCTTAAGTCCCTACAACTCTGAGTTTCTTGTGCCATGCTACCAAAATGAAAGCACACATTCGTCTTATGTAACTAGTATTTACTACAATTATTATTAGCAAACTGTAAAAGTATCATTAGAAAGAGGTTTTCGTGATTGTTGAGAAATGTCTATTATGCTCAAATAATATTTCAATTATTTTTCAAATTCTTCTAACATAAACATTTTAGATGATGTTATTTTCAAGTAAGATAATGCATATTATATTCTAAAATATATAGCAAGACACAGTATTAGAAAGCATAGACTTAGAATTTTAAAATTAGGTTCAAGCTGATTTGTGATTTATTAATTCTATAAATCTTAAACAAGTTCATTAACTTCTCAGAATTTCCCCTCTCTCATTCATAAAATGGGGACAATAACAATTGTCCCATCTATTTCACAAAGTTGAGAAAAGTTTAATGTTAGATTATTGTGACAACAGAAAGGAACAACCATCCAAAATATTGGGCATTTCACAGTCAACAATGGATTCAATATTCAGACATTGGCTTCCTTATTAATTTTCTTGAATTGTTCCTAAAAGATAAGACATCCAATTCCATATTCCAAATAGATCCACATATGTGTAGTTCACGTGTATAGTTGTCCAGGAACATTTAGTTCACTGGGATTGGTCAGACAACAATATGGGCTTTTTAGTAATTTCTGTCTAAATTACTCTTTGAGACTAAATAAGATGCTTTTTAAAATATTTGTTTCTAGAAATGTTATTTACAGCTATAAAATGCTTCTCTTAAAAATCAACATTCTAATCTATTATCAGAGGTCAATTTCAAGTTTGCCCCAGATTCTTAGCAATATTGGAAACAAATAAATACACTTTCCAAAAATGAACAAAAATACAGTTTTTTTAAAGAGCTCTTTAATTGTCACAAGTGAAGACTTTCAAACATAATCAGATGGAGAAACAGTGACCTACAGTGGCCATTTTATTAAAAATATCAAAATACGACTTCCAGCCAAAGCATTTTCAAATCATCTGTCTAACTAAAGGATAAAACCAAAGAGGTCAAGCAATCCTTCATTCTTTAAATTCCTGCCTATTCTAAAGAGGTTTGTGTTATAATTTAGAAATCTATTGAATTTATAAAGCAAGTTAAGTTGAGATACAATATATTTGTAGGTGCTTAACAAAATTATATTTATTAAAAACTATTTTAGGACTTATTTCATTAATACATAGCAAATTTACTTTGGAAGAATTTCTTTGAATTGAGTGATGTGTCCCCTTTGACTTTACTGGAGATTAGTCAAATAAAATTTTGCATAAGAAATAATTTTTCAAATTGTCCCATAAAAAATTTGTCATCGTAAAAAATGAATCCCTATAATACCTTTATTTTGTATAGTGATATACAATTTGTAAAGCACTTTAACAGAAACAATATAATATTACAATGTTATACAGGACAAAATTGAACAAAAAAAATCAATTTTTTGATTGAATAATAGGGACACAAGTTAATATTGCCTTTTGGATCAAAGTGCCATAAACCCGAAAGGACTTGCAAAGTGGAAACAAGTGTCATCAACTGTTTGAGTCTTTTGAAAACTCTTTGACACATTACAATAGTTTGATCCAAAACTGAAACTCAACAGTAATATACAAAGAAGGATCATAAATCACTTTAGACAGCACACTGTTGTTTTAGTTCTTTCACACTGGAAGAATCTTATAACTGAAATATTGTAACCTCTTAACAAAACAATATAATAAATGTTTGGCACAATAAAATATTTGAGAAAATTTAGTTCAGTACCCAAGTGTACTCTAATTCATGTGAATAATTTTGTATTACTTGTTAACTACCTAAACATTTCTTTCTGCTATAAAATATTTCAGATAATTCATTTGATGTTGGATACTTTAAGTGATGCTAAATAATGTAAGTTTCATCCAGTGATCAGGTATTTATGCCAAGCAATTTGTGGTAGGTATGTTATTAAATTGCAATCACAAAGAAATAAAAAAAATTAAGATTAACTGACAATATTTTATAATAAAATTAATCATATATAAATGTAAATTAATATGTCCCTTAGCCTAAAGTGTCAATCTATTTCACCATAAATTTCCTTTGTTCCTGTCATTCTCATGGAGAAACTGTCAAAACACATACACACACATACACACACACATACAAACTTACAGAAAACCCAGTTTTCTTTTCTGCACTCTTCTGCTCTGTGTATTCTATTCTTCTGCTTCTACTCCATTTAAACCATTACTCTCAATTACAACTTTCTCAAAAGATTAATATTCACACTGCAATTGCTTGACCTTGATAGTAGTCCAGATGCAATTTGTTATTGATATCTGGCATGTTAAGTAATAAGAATAATGACGTCCATTTATTTCTATCTGAAGTAAGTATTTTAAAATGAATTCAAGAACATTTTTCAGGCATTAAGGACATTTTATGAAGCCATTTGAGCTTCGTTAGCTCAAACATTGTCTTTTTAAACACTAAATGTGGCATGTACACAGTACCAAATCCTCAGGGAAGAATAATGTGTGTGTTGTAAACTTTTTTTCAAAATCTTATTTCTTTGTACAGTATTCAACTATTGGTTTCTGATACCAAGCAAAGCACATTTCTTTCAAGTTTATTCTCTTCTCTTGCACTTCTTCTCAGTTGCTATTTAAAGAAATATATGTATTAAGGATCAAGAGCATACTTTCCATCATACAAAAATATCTCATGTTCTTTCAACATTTAATTGTGCTCTCCCAAAGAATAATGATACTTGAGTAATATTTTGAACTACTTTAACTGCTCCCTTTTCTAAATTCAACATTCCTGTTGTATAGGGAAATAATCATATTGCATAGATTTATAGTTATGTTCTGAATGTTCTCTTTACCAAAAATACTGGCAGGTTGTCATTTTTTAAATTAAATGCATATATTAATAGCTGGGATTTTTAACAACAAATGTAAGGAAAGATGAAGGAACAATCATAAGCTTCAAGAAATTATAAATCTTTGCAAATCTTCTTATCCATAGCTCCGAAACAATGTTATTCTTTCAAAATGTGCCAGATTATGCCAAACAGTATATTAGGTTTAATACTCAGGTACTTTGAAGTTACTACCTTTGAAGTCCATTTAAGCTTTGATTTAAATTGTTCATTCTCTAGAAGACTGTAATTCATGTATTTTGTTAGTGTTGCTCTAACTTTTCTCTTCATTCATTAAACTACTTTTCTCTTTAATGTGACAAAATTGTAATTCTATTCTTTGAGGAATGATATGAAAATCTTAGAATGTTTTGCCTAAGTAAGATAAAATATCACAAGATATGTAAGAATTTTCACAGAAGTTTTCTTGTAGGAGGAAAAAAAGAATGAAAACTGGTGTCCTTTTTTGATTTAAGTTTAAATAAAATAAATATGTTTCTAAAAATTATAAGATTGCTGATTAAGTCAAAAGTTTAAAGACAGAAATAAAGACATTATCAATAAAAACGTTATAATTCCCATGATTAGCTTAGAAAAACATAGGAAGACATATATAATGCTGCACAATGAAGAAAAGAGAATCAAGAAAATATTCACTGGAATTAAATTAATATAAGTGCTAAAAACACTAAAATTGTTTATATTATTGAACTTTGCTGATAATCTTGGTTCTAAATATCTGATTGGAAAATATACCTTACTCCTCTCAATAAAGGTAAGGATTACAAGTGTGAAATAAGATATACCCTATCAAATTTTCTTCCTGTGTAAGTAGGCTTTGTTTAAATGTAGTGTTCATGGTGATGGTGAATGCTGCTGTTTTGTTGTTCTTATGTGGATAATGCTTCTATATTTGGGGTTGAGAGGGTAAGGGGGTGAAATTTCCTTTAAAACCATTTTTAAAAGTTTCAGGTAATCTGAGCAAAAAAAAATTTTGATAGCATATGCTTCAAAGTTTCATCTTGATTATATTATAATATTCTTATAAGCATAATCAACCCGAGAAAAAATAATTAGGTAAAGTTTTTCTTCAGTTCCATTAGACATCCTCTTTTTATTCTTTTTCAGCCCTTTTTTTGATACCCCTTTGTCCTTATGGATTGTCAGGTTCTCAACTGCCCCTGACTAAAAGCAATGTGAAAAACCATTGAGAAAGTTATTTGGAGAATGAGGAACTTTCCATAACTATGAACCACACCAATAGTTACCAATATACATTTGTATAAGGCTTGTTCAATTAATAAACAGAGAAATTCAGATATTTTTATAGAAGTCACATTGCTTCTATATTAAATAATGTTAACATGATGATATCCACTCAAAATTGGAGAGTTTTTGTCTTCCATTTTTCTCCTTGACACACCAATTTTTGTTACTAATATAGTAAAATCTTATACTTGTCACATATTTGTCTTATGAACAGGGTATTAACATCTGATCTTGATTGCAGCAACCAATATAGTCATATATGCACATTTTTGCTGTATGAAGAAAATTATTCTTTTTCAATCCTTATTAATATTTGTAAAGTGTTTTGCACACCTTAAAGTAGAATTTGATTATTGTGACAACAGAAAAAAAAAACAGCCATCCAAAATATTGGGCATACTACTGCTACTATCTAATAAGCCATACTGCAAATAAATATTGTCAAATTTAATGCAATGTCTTCTAAAAATATCACTGCATTTAATCATCTAGACATTGCAAAGAACTCAAGTATGCAGTTGCAAAAATTGTTTTATTTCCTTAAAAGGTTATGATTCAATTAGGCTGTGAACCAAGTGTTAATCAATCATTTTTTAAAGAAACTTGCCTCTTTCTTTGGGAAGTAATAGGCCTGAACCTGGGCTTTATGCTTGGAAATATGAAGACGATAGCTTGAAGGCTTAAAATGCAACTCTGAAACACTGAACACACATACATACCTAGCACCTATTTGTCAGTGGAATTGACTTAACCCCTTGAACTCTTCTTAAAAGAGCATGACCAAAAAATAACATCATTTTACCCTGTCAGCAATTGGTACCTAACTGGTTTTCATTAGACTTGTTGAACTATTAATTAACTTTTCAGTTACTATTAAATGGTTACCCCAAAATCATTCCCACATTTTCAGTTTCCTCATTCAAAGGAAGCTTTCAAATGAGCTTAATATATGAGAATAATAATTATACTTTGCCTTACAATAGAACATGAGAAAACTGGCAATTTAAGCTATAAATGTCCAATGTTTGTCTTACGATCATAATATGATTGATATAAAACTGTAATGAACCATAAAGGACATTAAGACTAAGTTCTCCTTCAGATCTTAGATTTTTCATGTGAAAAAAAAGAGTCAGTGAGAGGTTAAGTAACTTGCCCATATCTAATAATTGTCTATGGCAGGATTTGAACCTAAGTGCCACTATATACTTGCTATATATTCTTGTTATGCTAGGGCAAAGTACACCTTTTATAACTATCCGATGACTTATAAGTGAGTGATTCATTGTGTTCCAATATTGAACTTGATTTGAGAGTTCTGACATTGAGCTGCTTCCAAAATCTATGGATTTTCATATCTCATATAATAATAATAACCTGAGTGTGAGTATCTATCAGCCCTTTGAACATATGGTGTCTTAACATAGCTGTAGTGACCTGGTTAAATAGTCTCTAGTTCCCCTGAAGTCCTGCAGCTAAAACAGCTTGAATATTGGAGAAATTTTTTATTCTGCTCTAAGGGGACTCATTTAAAATTTCTCTCATATCCTAATACCAAGACCAGTGGCTAATAAAGTAGAAACCTTTTGGAATAGCTTAACTTTGGGCAGAACAGAATAAACCTTATGTCCCCAGCCTAGATGTCTCAATACAATTTTACTAGCTTAATCTAGAAAGCTAGTCCATTATCCATATTTTTATCCGTCAAAAGGTATACTCAAAGCTCTTTTACAGTAAAAATTATCATCCTTAATCCACCTAATGTGGCAACAGGCACGGAGCATTCTCCCTCATCCCCAGAGATAGCCTCGTTTTCCAGAAAAAAAAAATAGTTGGGAACTATTCCAACCTTCTCAAACTTCATCCAGACCTGAATAGTAGTCTGGTGAAGAAAATTAATAGGTAAAGCTTACTTTCTTTCAGGGGGAACCCCATCCAAAAAATGAAATTTAATTATATCTGAAGCATGCTGGTCATTAAGAATGTGAAAAAAAATCTAAGAAGTATGCATGAATCCAATCTACCACACTCCCCTCTTTAAAAATTTCACTCCAACCTTTGCTGTTCCATATCAAGTAATTGCCTAAAAAGGAATTCATCTCTATGTGGTTAAGTATGCAGAACTTCCAATTTTAGCCACCCCAAAAGAGACAACTGATTTAGCTGATTTTGTAAGAGTAAATTCTCTTTCCATATAGTCCTAATATTAATAGAATTTAACACATTTTATAAATGAAACTTCAGGATCAGAGATATCAGTAGTCAATAAGCCCTTGATGCCATTAACATTGTTATTAGATCTCTAAGCTGTTCCTTTACCTTCAAGGTATAATCTCAAAAGATCTAAAACTTCTTCATTTGGGCTCGAATTACTAAATATGCAAAGGCAACTAATGTTCATTTTCCTATATCCTTTGGCAATCTAATTGTTTTTCAAAAACTATTAAAATGAACCAAGATATTATATATATATGTATATATATACATACACATGTGTGTATGTATATATATACATATATATAAGAATAATACTTATTATTACCCATAATAATAATATTTTACCCTCACAAATATCCTCAAAAGTATATTACATAATTATTCAAATTTTAAAGAAAGCAAATACTAAAAAAGTCAGAAAGAGTTTATTATTGCCATAAAAATTGTTTTTAGTGTGATGACAATGTAATTATCAATGTACATTGTCACACATCATGTGTGATGTACATCACAATGTACATCATACATATCTATATCTATATCTATATCTATATCTATATCTATATATATAATTTTCTCTATAAAGCTCCTTTAGCAGTAATTGTGTTAAACCTACAAGGTGAACACTAGCATCCTCACCATCTCACAGAAAGAGGATCTTTTATTGCCTAATAATACTTTGACCACAGGACCAATTATTCAAGACATTTCAGGGAGGACAAAAAATGTTTTTGCTTCTGGCAACCAGAAAGAGTAGATCAGAGAGACATTCTTATAAGGCAACATTCTTATAAGGATTTCGTTAAAATGTGCCACACAAACTCACATTATGAAAGACTTTTTACATCTGTGGAAGCAAAGAAACCAACCAGTCTACTCACCCTCTTAAAAAAAAAAAAAAACAGACCAAGAATCAATAGCACTAGGGGGCGGAGCCAAGATGGCGAACTGCAGACAGCATTCTCTGTGAACTCCTGAGACCTTCCCTCAGACCCAGACAAAGTAAGCCTTCCAACTGGTTTTTGAGTGAGGGCTCCGCCAAACATTTGGACTACAACGCACTTCTATCAAAAATCTACCTTGAAAGACCTCTGGAGAAGGTTAGCCTCAGGGGAAATTGGCTGCTGGTCGCAATCAGACTCCAGCCGGGGCACAAGTCAGGGCTGCAATAGAGGGGCGGATTTTAGGCACCCAGGAAGCCCCTGGGAGACGCCTGGGACACTTTGCTCTGCTTGCGGGCAGGTGCTTTGGCAGATCTGCCTTTGGTAAAGGGTGGATCGAAAGCAGCTGAAAACGTGGTCGTAGTGCGAATCTAGCCCTACCAGCCTCAGACCGGAAGTCAACCCAGCAAACTGCCCCAGGGCAAATACAAATTGTTGCAGTTTTCTCTGCTTTTGACCAATATCCCAACTTTAAACCATGAGCAAGAAGCAGAAGAGAGCTCTCACCACAGAAAGCTTTTACAGGGAGAAAAAATAGAACTGTCCCCAGATCCTGACATTATGAAAACAATCCCAGATGAAGCCACAAAGGCAGACTTAAGTTGGTCTCCCTTTCAGAAGGCTTACCTGGATGATTGCATTAAGAATCTCAAAAGAGAGCTAGAAGAAGAATGGGGAAATAAATTGAGATCAGGGCAACAGAAATATCAAAAACTGGAAAATAGGACTGGTGAATTGGAAAAAGAAAACAGTTCACTGAAAAACAAAATTGATGAATTGGAAAAAATCACCAATTCACTGGAAAATAAAAATGGTGAACTGAAAAACAAAATTGGTGAATTGGAAAAAGACAACAATTCACTGAAAAACAAAATTGGTGAATTGGAAAAAGACAACAATACACTGAAAAACAAAATTGGTGAATTGGAAAAAGACAACAATTCACTGAAAAATAAAACTGGCAAAATGGAAAAATAATGCATTGAATCAAGAAATTCAATTGACCAGCTTCAAAAGGAGCTAAAAAAGATAACTGAAGGAAATAATACTTTAAAAATTAAAATTGAACAAATAGAAGTAAATGACTCGATAAGACTTCAAGAATCAGTTAAAGAAAAACAAAAAAATGAAAAAATAGAAGAAAATATGAAATATCTCCTAGGAAAAACAACTGACTTGGAAAACAGATCCAGGAGAGACAATTTAAGGATTATCAGACTCCCTGAAAGCCACGATGAAAAAACGAACCTGGATGCTATCTTCCAGGAAATCATGAAAGAGAATTGCCCGGATGTTTTAGAATCAGAAGGCAAAATTGGCATTGAAAGAATTCACCGATCACCTCCAGAAAGAGACCCCAAAATTACAACCCCAAGGAATATCGTGGCCAAATTTCAGGACTATCGCACCAAGGAAAAGATATTGCAAGCAGCTAGAAAGAAACAGTTCAAATACCGAGGAACTGTCATTAGAATTACACAGGATCTGTCAGCTTCCACTTTAAAGGATCGAAGGGCCTGGAATCAGATATTCCGAAAGGCAAAAGAACTTGGATTACAGCCAAGAATAAGTTATCCAGCTAGAATGAGCATCATCTTCCAGGGAAGAAGATGGTCATTCAATGATACAGGAGAATTTCACATATTTCTAATGAAAAGACCTGATCTGAACAAAAAATTTGACCTCCAAATAGAGAACTCAAGAGAAGCATAAAAACGTAAAAAGGAAAACTCTTGAGAACTATATTTCTATTATAGATATCCTTTAAAGAATGGCAGTATAATTTGATTTTTCTTTGATAATAATGGAAAAGAAATTAGAGGTGGAAGGGATACCATACTGAAAAAGAAAAAGGGGAGATGGGGGAAAGGAGGCAAAATAAAGTAAAAATAAAGGAGGTAAAATAAGGCAAAATCTCATAAAGAGACATAGAAGATCTAATATAATTGAGGGAAAGAAGGGAGGGTGATGAGTATTGGGTAAACCTTACTCTCATTAGATTGGACTCTAAGAGAGTATATCAGACACATTTGGCTTCAAAGAAAGCACTGACCCTGCTTGTGGGAAGGTAGGAGGGAGGGGAGGAAAAGAAAGGGATAAAGAAATAGAAGGATTAGGGGAAAGGTATAAAGGGGAGGGAGGGACTCTAA
>JAJPUD010009927.1:33037-68582 GCA_023553655.1 Myrmecobius fasciatus | reverse complement strand
GTATTTGAATTGTTTCTTTCTAGCTGCTAGCAGAATCTTTTCCTTGGTGCTATAGTCCTGAAATTTAGCCACGATATTCCTTGGGGTTTTAATTTTGGGGTCTCTTTCAGGAGATGATCAGTGAATTCTTTCAATGGTGATTTTGCCTTCTGATTCTACAATCTCAGGGCAGTTTTCTTTCAGGATTTCCTGGAAGATAGTGTTTAGATTCTTTTTTTTCATCATGGCTTTCGGGAAGTCCAATAATCCTTAGATTGTCTCTCCTAGATCTATTTTCCAAGTCAGTTGTTTTTCTTAGGAGATATTTCATATTTTCTTCTAATTTTTCATTTTTTTGTTTTTGTTTGACTGATTCTTGAAGTCTTATTGAGTCATTCACTTGCATTTGTTCAATTCTTATTTTTAAAGTGTTGTTTTCTTCAGTTACCTTTTTAAGCTCCTTTTATAACTGGCCAATTGAATTTTTTTGTTCATTGCACACTTTTTCCACTTCACTAATTTTATTTTTCAATAAATTGGTGCCTTTTTCATATTGCTTTTGCAGGGCATCATATCCTTCTTGCAAGATATTGTATCCTTCTTGCACTGATTTCAATTTATTTTCCCATTTATCCTCCAGCTCTCTTATGAGGTTCTTTATGCAATCTTCCAGAAAGGCCTTTTGAAAAGGGGACCAGTGATGGTCCTTGCTGATTTCCTCTGGAGTTTTGTCTAAAGGAACCTCAGGATCTGGGGTCAGCCCTTCTCTGTCTCGATAAAAGCTGTCTATGGTGAGAGCTCTCTTTTGCTTCTTCATTTTTTTTAGACAGTGTGGATGTCTGTTTAAGGCCCCGAAAAAATCTTTGCCCTGGGCAATTCGTCGAATTAACTTAAGGTGCTGGGCCGGTGGGGGCTAGGACTAAGTCCGAATTACTCCTTTAACAAGGCAAGTCTGCCAGAACACCTGCCCCCAATCCGGGCAGAGTGTCCTGAGTGCCTGGATAAACTCCAGGTGTTTGGAATTTGGAGTTTGGAGTTTCTGCCCCGATGAGCTGACCTGAGTCCCACCCTCACTTCCGGCCTATACCCTTGTCCACTTGTTTATCCCTCTGTCCGAGTTAGACAAACCTGATATGAAGTTCTTCAGAGAGCAGTATCCAAATATTTCTGAGTTCGTTGACTTGAAGATCAGTTCAGAGGCTTATTTTATTGTTGGTTTGAGAGAAGATCGGAGGAGGATGTAGAGAGTCACGTTTTCACTCTGCCATCTTGGCTCCGCCCCACTGAATATTATCCTTAGAAAACTGCTCTTACATTAGTCTCTGATCAAAAGTCTTTGTTGACCCCTATTACTTATAGTACAAATGCAGAATTAGAAAATCTGTAAATTTAACTTCTCTAATTGAACTCAGCAGCCACATAACTAATCTATATTCCCCAAAGAATTCACTTTACAACCTGATTGATAAGTGGCCTTCAAACTTTGACTGCAGATTTCCAATGAAAGGAATCTTCTGCTTCCCAAGGCAGTTAGAGCCCTAATTTTGAGAACTCTTTTCTTAGTCATCAAAGGTACATTTAACACTTTGTAACTTTCACTAGTGGTTCCTAATGATGTCTCTGGGGCAAAATTAAAGAACACTGAGGTCTCTTTTACATAATAGCCCCTAATTTACTGGGATCTCCATATGCTCTTCTCATTGAGTCTTCTATTCTTTGGGATAAACATTCCTATTTTGTATAACAGGGACAAAAAATGTTTCCCTGGTTGTGTTCCTGTAAACACTCTCCATCATATCAATGTCCTGACCAAAACACAGCACTCCAAAATGAATGCCATAATTCAGAAAATGTTTGATAAGTAGTCCATTATTGATATTATCTTCTTGCTCCTATAAACTAAACTATGATTAAAATAGGTGAAAATGACAGTAGGTTTTTTTTTTTTGGAACTTTCTACACTTCTGATTCATATTGAGTTTGAAATTGGTTAAAACTACCATTTCATATTAAGATAATATCTTTTTTTCTAAACAAGCTGTGACATTGATTTTTGAACCCACATATAGTCCACTTTCCTCCCCCCATTTTATTTTAGTTTTCTAGATTGTTAGTATCTTTTTGGATCTTAAATTTCTTGGGCAATGATTTAACTACTTTATTCTATTTGAAAGCTGTAAAAGGAATCTATCTGGGCCTTCTTTCAAATCACCGATAAAAGTTTAAAATTGTCAAGGGTCAAGAAAATAACACTGGGGAAATATGTATACATATATTTGATTTGTCAAGTATTTTAACATAATTAACGTGTAGTGGATTTCCTGCCATCTAGGGGAGGGGTGAGGAGTAGGGGGGGGAAATTTGTAACAGAAAGCTTTGTAAGGATTAATGTTGAAGAATTACCCATACATATGTTTTGCAAATAAAAAAGTTTTAATAATAAAAAGAAGAAAAAAAGAAAAAAAATAACACTGGGCCCTTCCAATGGAGACTTCTATCTAAGTTGACAATAGCCATTAATTCCTTTTGTATATCTAACCATTCAACCTGTAACTAGTAATAATGGTATAGTTAGCATTCATATAATGCTTTGTATTTTGTAAAGTGCTTTACAAATAATTTTTCTTCTTATCCTCATCACACTCCTGGGAAATAGATGGTATTATGATGCTCATTTTTGCAAATGAAGACACTGAGGTTGAGAAAGGTTAAGGGGTAGGTGTGTGAGGATATTAATAGCAAATAGATATATGAGTTCAGATTCAGCTTAGGGTTTTCTAACTCCAGGACTAAAAATCTGTATCCATTGGGATGTCTAATTGTTTCAAATGATTTCATCAAAGGCTTTGCTAAAATCTAAGTGACTTCACGTATCAAATTAGGTCAAAACAGGTAAAAAATGGAAACAAGGAGACTAATACTTAAAAATCTAGTTTCTACCCTGCTGATTTTTTTTGTGGTGCTTCCTTTTCTTTAATAATACATTCTGAAGTTTTGCTAGTAAAGATCACCATAGCATAGTGTACAGATTGTATTCTTTTTAAAAATTCTTTCTTTCTTTCTTTCTTTTTATTAAAACTTTTTAATTTTATATATACATATATATGGATAATTTTTTCAGCATTAACCCTTGCAAATCCTTGTGTTCCAATTTTCCCTCTTTTCCTCCCATTCCCTCCCCTAGATGGCAAGTAATCAATTGTATGTCACACATGGTAAAAAATATATGTTAAATCCAATAGATGCATACATATTTATATAATTTTCTTGCTGCACAAATCATATCAAAAAGAAGAAAAAAATATTAAATAAAATGCAAGCAAACAATAACAGCAAAAAGAGTGAAAATGTTATGTTGTCATCCACACTCAGTTACCACAGTCCTCTCTCTGGGTGTAGATGGCTCTCTTCAGCACAAGATCATTGGTACTGGTCTGGATCATCTTATTGTTGAAAAATCCACTTCCATACAGATTTTATTCTTTTCCATTAATAGCAAGCAAGCATTCAGCAACAAACCTGAGACAGTATTTTCCTCAGTACAATGGTATCTGTCTCATTCTTCACATCCCTTTCATACCAATGACAGTGAATCAATTATCACATCTGAAAACCAATACTTTCAGATCTGGTCTGAAATGATCTTAGCCTCCTTATTTTTCAAAAACAAGATACTATCTTTTATTTTGGGGAATTTTCTCTGGCTTTCTTCCTGCCTAGAATTCTCTTTATTCTAGTCTTCCTATTGGAAGACTATTGGTACCTTTAGGTACCAATTAAAATTCTACCATTCACAGAATGCCTTTCCCAATCCCTCTTAATTCTAATGCTTCTCCTTTTATTCCCTAATTATACTTGTTTGTAAACATGTGTTTTTTTTCTGTTTCCCCTAATAAGGTGCAAGCAAACATAAACTATTTTTTGTCTCTTAGTATCCCCCAGCATTATGTACAATATTTGGCACATACAAGGTATTTAATACATTTTATTTACTTGATTGACATTATTTGAAAATACTGTGAATCTGGACTTGTTAACTTGAAATCATCAAAAATGTCCATGCATTATCATCCTATCTTCTTGCATACTCAATGATTTCTAAAAATAAGAGTAACTGAAGCATCTTACTAGTTACAGTAAACCTATCTTAAGCATCTATACATCTCTTATCTCCTTAGCCCACTGATCATGGTACAAGCCTAGCTCCTACAAACATCATCTAGGAGGAAAGGAAGGAAGGAAGGAAGGAAAGAAGAAAAGAAGATAGGAAGGAAGGAAGGTAGGTAGGAAGGAAGGAATGAAGGAAGGAAGAAAAGAAGGATGGAAAGAAGGAAGGAAAACAAGAAAAGAGAAAAAAAAGACTTGAAGCTTGAGACAATCCCCCATGCACACTGGAAGAAGAGCCCTACTTTAACATAGAGTTAAAAGTCAAGAACTAGGCTAGGAAAAAAAAGAGCGAATAACAGAAAAAAAACTGACTTTAGGGAGTTATTACAGTGACAGGAAAGATCCTAACATTAATTCAGAATAAAATAACAAAGTCAAAACTATTCTATCCAAAGTTTAAAGAAAAATATTAATTGATCTAGCTTCACCACACATTCCCAAAAAGAATTCCTGGGAGTGTTTAAAAAGCATATGAAAAATCAAATAAGAGAGGTAGAGGAAAAATTGGTGAAAGAAATGGGATTGATTCAATAAAATGACCTTAAAAACAGAATAAATCAAAGGGTAAAGGTGAAGTAAAATCCACTGAAGAAAAGAATTTAAAAGAAAAAGGAAGAGGACATGCATTTTATTGCAAAAACAACTTATCCCCTGGAAAATAGATCCAGGAGAAATAATCTAAGAATTATTGTACTATATGAAAGTCATGGTCAAAAGAAAGGCCTATGGAATTTGTATAGCTAGTGTTTCTGATAATTGCCCTATTTCAAAAATGTATGCAGAATTGATTCAAATTTATAAAAATATGAGTCTTTCCTCAACTGATAAAGGAGGAAGGAAGGAAGAAAGAAAGGAAGAAAGGAAGGAAGACAACAAAGAAAAGAAAAAAAAAAGAAAAGTAAGGAAAAAAGACTTGAGACAATCCCCCATGCAACTTGTAAGAAGAGCAAAAATAATATGAACAAACGACTTTCAGGTGATAAAATTATAGCCATTTCTAGTCATAGGAAAAAAATGCTCTAAATCTCTATGGATTAGAGAAATGCAAATTAAGATAATTATGAGGAACCACTTCACACATCTGAGACTGAATAAGATAATAGGAAAAGATAATGGTAATTGCTAAAGAGAATATGGGAACCTGGGACAGTAATGAATTTTTGGTGCAGTTGTGAAATAATCCAACCATTCTGGAGAGCAATTTGGAACTATGTTCAAAGAGTTATAAAATTGTGCATACCCTTTGATGCAGCAGTCAATTAAATCATAAAAGAAGGACAAGGACCAACAAGTGCAAAAATATTTGTAGCAGGATTTTTTTTTTGTTTTGTTTTGACAAGGAACTAGAAATTGAGTGGATGCCTATTAGTTGGCAAAACTGAATAAGTTTTGATATATTAATGTAATGGAATATTACTGTTCTGTAAGAAATGACGAGCAGGGTGATTTCAGAAAAGCCTGCAAAGACTTATATGAATTTATGGTGAGTGCAGTGAGCAAAACCAGGGAAACACTGTGCACATAATAAGATTATGTAATGATCAACTATGATGGACTTGACTCTTCTCAGCAATGAAATTGCTGAATATTCCAATAGAATTTGGGTTCAAAATTCCAATATATTTGGGTTCGAAAATGCCATCTACATCCAGAGAAAGAATTATAGAGACTGAATGTGGATTGAAGTGTAATATTTTCATCTTTTGTTGTTTGCTTTTTGTTTCTCATGATTTTTTTTCTTTTTGGTCTGATTTTTCTTGCACAACATGAAAAATATGTAATGGTGTTTAAAAGGATTGTACATGTTTGACCTATATCAGATGGCTTGCTGTCTTGGGGGGAAGGAAGGTAAGGAGGAAGAGAGAAAATGTTTGTAACAAAAAGCCTCATAAAAATGAATGTTGAAAACTGTCTTTACATGGATTTGGAAAAAATAAAATGATATTGTGAGAGAGGGAAAAGCCTGGACAACACATTAAAAATTATCAAGGAGATGTCCCTCATATTTTAGAAGCAGAGGGTAAAATAGAAATGGGAAGAATTTATCATCTTTTGAGAGATCCCAAAATGAAAAATTCCAAAAATATTATATCTAAATTCCAAAGATCCTAGATCAAGGAGAAAATATTACAAATGGGAAAAAAGAAATAATTCAAATATCATGGAGCCACACTCTGGATAACATAAGTTAGCAGCTTCAACTTGAAAGGAAATGAGAGCTTGAAATATGGTATCCTGAGGGACAAAGCAGCTAGGATTACAGGCAAAAATCGCCTATCCTGCAAAATTAAAAATAATCTTTTAGGGGAAAAATTCAATGAAATAAAGGACTTTCAAGCATTCCTGATGAAAAGACCAAGGCTAAATAGAAAATCTGACATTCAAATGCAAGACTCAAGAGAAGCATAAAAAAAGTAAATAAGATAGAGAAATCACAAGGGATTCAATAAGTTTAAACTGTTTACATTCCTACATGAGAAAATGATCCTTGTAACTCCTAAGAATTTTCTCATTATCAGGACACTTAGAAGGAGTATGCATAGACAGATGACATGAGCATGATGATGAATATGATAGGATAATATCTAAAAAACAAAATTAAGGAGGGAAAAAAGGAGAAGGAGAAAGGGACAAGTTAAATGGAATAAATTATCTCAAATAATGGACTGCAAAAGAGCTTTTACAATGGAGGGGAAGATGGGGGAATTTGAGGTAGGTAGTGCTTAAACATTACTTTCATTGGAATTAGCTCAAATGAGGAATAACATACACATTCCACTGATTATTGTAATCTACCTTACCTGACAGGTAGGTAGCAAGGAAATAGGGATAAAAGAAATTGGGGTGATTGAAGGGAGGGCAAATTGGAGGAGGCAGTAGTCAGAATCAAAACATTATAAGGATTGATAGGGTAAAAGGAGAGAGATAATAGGATCCATGGGGAAAAGGAAGAAGGGAAATACACAGTAATTATAACTCCGAAAAAAATTACAATAAGTTTTCCTCATAAAGGTTTCATTTCTCAAAAATATAGAGAACTGAGTCAAATTTATAAAAAATTGAAATCATTTTCCACTTAATAAGCAGTCAAAGGATATGAACAGACACTTTTCAATTGAAGTAATCAAAGATATCTATAGTCATATAAAACACACTAAATCAGTACTGATTAGAAAAATGCGCAATAAAGTAACTCTGCTGAACACCTCACACTTATCAGATTGGCTAATATGACAGAAAAGGAAAATAATAGATATTGAAACTGAAATGGGAAAATTGAGGCTCTAATATATTGTTGGTTGACTTGTGCATTCTGGAGAGCAATGTGAAACTATGCCCTAAGAGATATATCTTTTGGGCATATTCTTTGAGCTAGCAACATTCCTACTAGAACTGAATCCCAAAGTTTTATATGTGCATGTGTATATGCATACATCTAACATATATGTGAATATACAATATATATATGTATATAATATTTGTGTGTATGTATATATATATGCATATATTGATACATATAATATATAAAATCAAAAAGGGAAAAGAACCTACATACACAAAAATATTCATAGCAGTTCTTTTTCTGGTGGCAAAGAACTGGAAATTGAGGGCATACTGATAAATTAGGGAATGGCTGAACAAGTAACCAAGCTGTCATATATGATTGTGATACCAAGAAATGACGAGCAGTAATCTCCCAGAAAACAATAACAATAACAACAGCAACAAACCTGGAGAGACTTAAATGAACTGATGCAAAGTACAATGAGCAGAACCAGGAGAAAGTTACATAGTAATAGTAATACTGTATATTGATCAACTTCTTAAAAATACAATGATCCAAAATAATTGCAAAGGACTTATTTTGAAAGATGCTATCCATCTCCAGGTAAGGAACAGATGGAATCTGAAGAAGGATCTAAACATATTATTTTTAACCTTTTTTTGCTTCCTTTCTTTTTTTGCATTGTTTTCTTTTGTGTAAGAAATATGAAAATATGTTTTACATGATTGCACATGTATAATTTTATCAAATCATCCATATTTTCAATGGGTGACAGAGGAAAGGGAGAGAGATAATTTGGACTAAAATGAAAAAATAAAATTAATGTTAAAATTTATTTTTATATGTAGTTGGAAAAAAGTAAAATAGTAACCAAAAGACAAAAATAATTTACATTTCTTTAATTAGTAATGACTTGGAACCTTTTTTATATGACTATGGATAGCTTTGATATTTTTCTTCTGAAAACTATCCTTTCATATCCTTTAAAAAATTATTAACTAGAAAATGGCTTAGCTCTGATCTTTGAAAGTAATCATTATAAAGATGCAGTCTGGCTACTACTCCACCAGTGCTAGAGCAAATGAAAAGCAAGAAAAGAATGTTCTTCTTACCAAAGTCCTTGAGACTGTCAAAAAGAGCAACATCAGAGATTGATATGATTTTATCAATATAAAGTTCATTAAAGAGGAATTATTATCCACTTTACTGCTTCATATAAGGATGAGAGGACCTTTCCATTTGATTTGTACCTAAAATCTCTTATATGTTATCTCCTCCATTAGAATGTGAACCCAAGACCTGTAATAATTTTTCTTTTTTATTTGTATCCTCAACACATAGCACAATGATTTGCACATAGTAAATATTTAATACATGCATTGTTTATTTGACTTAGTTTGTGTACTGGATCTTCTCTCTGATAGTGGTAAACACTTCTGGCACATGTGAATATATCTCCTTTTTTAACATTTTATTTTCAAGATATATACATAAATTTCAACATTCACCCTTGCAAAACCTTGCATTTCATTTTTTTCTCCCTCCCTTTCCCCCATCCTTCCCTTAGACAGCAAGCAATCCAGTATATGTTAAACATGGGCAATTCTCTATACATATTTCCATAATTATGCTACACTAGAAAAATAAGATAAAAAAGAAAAAAATTAGAAAGAAAACAAAATTAAAACAAAAAACAAAAAAGGAGAAAATACTACTTTGTGATCCAAATTCAGTCTCTACAATCCTCTTTCTGGATGTAGATGGCTCTGTCCATCATAAATATATTGGAATTAGCCTGAATCACCTTATTGTTGAAAAGAACCACGTCCATTGGAATTGGTCATCACATAATCTTGCTTTTGCTATGTACAATGTTCTCTTGGTTCTACTCACTTCACTTAGCATCAGTTCATGTAAGTCTCTCTAGGTCTTTCTAACATCATCTGCAGATCATTTCTTATGAAACAATAGTATTCCATTACATTCATATAGCATAATTTAATCAGTCATCCCCAACTGATGGGCATCCACTCTGTTTCCAATTCTCTACTACTACAGAAAGAGCTGTTAAAAACATTTTTGCACATGTGGATCTTTGTCCCTTTTTATGATCTCTTTGGGCTACAGATCCCATAGAAAGGTTGTTGGATCAAAGGGTATGCAGAGTTTGATAGCCCTTTGGGTACAGTTCCATGTTACTCTCCAGAATTGTTCGATCAGTTCATAGCTCCAACAACAATGTATTAGTGTTCAAGTTTTCTCCCACATCTCCTCCAACATTTATCATTATTGTTTTCTGTCATGTTAGCTACTCTTAGAGATGTGTAGGGGTACCTCAGAGCTGTCTTAGTTTTCATTTATCTTATCAATAGTGATTTTTTTGCATTTTTATATGATTATAAATGGTTTTAAATTTTTCAACTGAAAATTGTCTATTCATATCCTTTGGCCAAATTTTTTTTTTCAGTTGGGGAATGGTAATGAAGCTTTTATCAGAATCCTTTAATGTAAAAATTTTCCCCAGTTTACTTTTTCCCTTCTAACCTTGTCTGCATATATCTTCTTTAAAACAAACAAAAAAATTGATAGACAATTGGAATTACATGACTTGCTCAGAGTCACATAGTAAATGTATGATTTGAACTCACATTTTCCCGAGTCTAAGGATAGTATTGTCTCCACTATATGACATATTTGCCCCTATATCTTCTTGTTATAAACTAGTATACCCTATTTCTTTAGATTCCCTTTTTACCCTTTTGATATAGTCTTTCTTTAGAAGAATGCATGCCCACATGGTAGTAGGGTCCTGTCATGAATTTCACTCCATGATTTTCAGAAATAACTGAAATTAAATTTGGTTTCTCTCATTAAGAGCTCTGGTTCATTATGTTGTAATACAATTGTCTGCAAACATTTAAAACGATGGATTTAATCACTATTTTTTTCCGGATTTTGTTCCTATGGACTGGGTATCTCAACTACTATTCTTTCATTCACATTGTAGTCCTCTCTCTCTGATATTTATTTTGATGGGTTGGCAAAGGTACTATTCTCAGACTCCCTTTCAATTTATTGTAAAGAAGTGTATTTTTAAGGGTTTTTTTTTTAAGATTTTCTTCTTAAGTAAGCTTGATCCTTAGTCAGAAGTCTGGATTTCCTGTATTTTAATTCTGAGTTCAGAAAATTGTGTCTCATTTAGAAACATCATCTTGTCAAATGGCTATTTACTTCTAATATCTGATTTTATTTTTTCTGTCCCTAGTCTTTTATGAACAGTAGTAATGAAGGCACCACTTGTTGCCCTGGGAATTTCATTAAATTAGAAGAACATAGGATAGTTTGCCTCTCAAATCTGTGAAGAAGGAAGGAATCTGTGACCAAAGAAGAACTAGAACTTATAACTGAACACCAAGTAGATAATTTTGATTATATTAAGTTAAAAAGTTTTGTACAAGTAAAACTAATACAGACAAGATTAGAAGGGAAGCAATAAATTGGAAAAAGAATTTTTCATTTAAAGCTTCTGATAAAAGCCTGATTTCTAAAATATATATGGAATTGACTCAAATTTATAAGCATTTAAGATGTTCTCCAATTGATAAATGGTAAATTGATAAATTTTTCTTCCACATAAATTAGCTCATTATCACATGAACTATCTTCCTTCTTCTGAATTATTCCACCTTATTCTTTCTGTCTAAGTATAACCCACTCTTTCTCAGGCTTAGACATGCTCATATTATTTACAATTCACCTCTTAACCTTTTTGAATTTCATTCCCCCCATTCCTCTAGTTTCTTCAATTAATTTAATTATACTGTTTGTTCACAATAGCAAGTTGAAATGACATCTTTCTAGATACACACTGTATCTTACTAAACCATGTTCAATTATCTTTTTTTATATATTTATGAATATCTCCACACCATTCCCCAATTAAAGTGTAAGCATCTTGGTGGATGTTGGTAAGGCAAAGATAATGATTTATATCTTTATGTCTTCACAAACACATTACAATGTGCCTTTTTCAAGGTAGTCACTCAACAACTATTTGGTCCACTTACCCTTTTGGATATGGCCTGACTGACCTGGTCTAGTTGGAAGAAGATTTTGAGAATTGTAGTTCTATGCTTATAGTTAAATTTTATAGGTAATGCTTTGTAATATCAAAGCATTTGGAGTGAAGGGAGGCTTTAAGAAAATAAAGTAATTAAGGTATCAATATGATTTTCTTATCATAGCTATAGATCTGTTGCTAAGCAATAATTGAAATGATACTATCATCTCCAATGAAAAAATTGCTTAGAGTAATGAACCTTTTCAAAATCCTAGTGAAAATTCGACTATGGTGAGCTTTAAAATTTCTTTTGGTCAGCAAATGATTTCAAGGAGAGAATCAGTTGAGCCACTCACTCCAATCACTCTCATTTCCAACAGTAAATATATAAACCTTCATTAATGTGTCAACTTGCACTGCTTTTATGGTTAATTAATACCAGAAACAAAATTGTAGGTGTTTTGCCACTATAAATCTTAATTGTACATGTAATCAGCAAGAGCTTGCTTGGATGGATATTCTTATCAAGTTCCTTTCTTCACAAAAAATATATTACTTTACTGCTTGTCATTCTTAAAGTCCTTGTTTATTATATAATTCTATGTGTACATATTTTTTTTGCTTTTTGCTCACTAGGACCCAACATATTTAAATTTTATAATACGCATAGTTAAAATGTTGTATCTATGTAATTTTATGCTTTTCAGTTATAAGCATTAGCCCTTATATGTTACTTTTAGATCTATGAAATGCTTTATCTAATTTATCGCATTTGAGACTCACAGCAACTAAAAGAAGTAGATACTATAAATAATCATATTTTATAAATAAAAAAATGAAATTTGGAGAAATTAAAGGACTTGCTTAGTTAATCAGATATGTAAGTCAGTGTTAGAGGAAGGATTTGAAGGCTTCCATGTATTAAGCATAGTTTTTAATCCATTGTGTCACATTTCCTGATGGATATTCTCCTACAATTTAAAGCCATTTGAACTTCATGCTATGTATTCCTCTCTAGTTTTTCAACCAACAAAGTATTCAATTACTCTCCTAATTTTTAAGATGCCAAAGCATCTCTCTCCATTTGATATTGTCTGGAAGTCTCACAAGTATGTTCTCTATTTCATCATCTAAGACACTGTTGCACATATTGAATGAATTCAAGTACAGAATTCATTCCAGCAGAATAATACTTATGTCTCCTCAGGTTGACAGTAACTTGAAGAAAAAGATTTATTTTGTATATAGGATCATACAACCCTACAACCAAGAATGGTAAAGCCTAGACTGTACTTTTCCAGTAACTTGATGAATGTGTAGTGTTGGACAAAAAGGAAAACTTTGCTGAAGCCAAGATAGATCTTTTGCTTCTCTTTGACCCATCCTGGGACTCTCTAATAGAAGATTAGATTAATCTAGCAATTTCATAGCAGCCTCATCACTGAGCAATTGATTCTATAATGGAGGCTTCCTATTGTCCATGAAGATGTCAGAAATAAATTTTCTGAAACTTGACAAGTGGTAAGAAAAGAAAAGTGGTTATTATCCATTGTTTCCCTTTCCTTAAAGTCTCTGAACAAGTGAAAGATATGTAGAACAAAGCTAATTGCACTTGATCAATTTTGATCCTCAATGGAATTGGAGCTCTTGAGAGGTTCACCATTGTCAGTATCATAAGGATGATGATACTGAATTCCAGTAGAACAAAGGAGATGAGGCTATGGAGAAGTGTATCTTTTTCCTCTGTCATGGATGTATCTGGTATCATCTATGCAAAATCTATACACATTCACATTTTGTCATATGATTCTTGACATCAGGAAAGGGAAGGGAACACACATTTATTATATACTTACCATATAGCAGGCATCATGTTATGTTTTATGAATATTACTTCATTTTTTTCCTTAGAAAAAACTTGTTATTTAGGTACAATTATCATCCCTATTTTATATATGAGATCTAAAGAAGTTAAACTATTTGCCCAGGATCACATAACTGGTAAGTACATGAGGCTAGATTTGAACTCAGATCTGTCTGATCCTATATCAAGTTGCCTATTCCTTACACCACTTAGCTGCTTCAATAATGTACCCTTATTAGATGAATTAAGGTACATATTGAAGAATGAAGAGGATTATTCTAGGTTCAGAGGAATAAAGAGGATTTCTACTACAGAGAAAATGGTATGAGACAAAGCTCAGAAAGGAGAATCTCTATTGATGTACTAAGAATAAACTGTACATAAGTTTCTGGCAATTTAAACTCCATCTAGGGATATAAATCCTATTGATAGAAGCGTAGGCTATATAAACAAGAGTAGTATAAAAAACAAGTAGAGCAACACTGGTGGTGGGACTAGGTTATGGTGATAGAAACAGCAGCAGTTTCAGGAGCTCTCAAGCCAGAGAAAGTAAGGGAATCAGACAATCTTTCAGAAAGAGAGTACAGATGACCCCTCTGCTAGCACTAGATATAGGACCAGATGATGCTTGGCAACTTGGCAACCTTTGCCTATATCCATTTTTGGATGATAGGATAAGTTAAGAAGTTAAGAAGAGTACTTTCAGTCAAGAGGGATGGGGAGCCTTAAGGGACAGTATTGGAAATGTGACCCCTAGAAATAATCACTTTCAGTCCAGGAGAGCAGGGTTCCTTAGGAGCAGTATCACTTCTGGTACCAACAGATAAGGATCACTAAAGAACAGTATCATTTTCCTTTTAAATGGATCAAAGGCCCTGAAAAATAGTATTAATTGCAATCTATAGGGTCAAGAGCCCTTCCTGTGACCATTCTTATCCCTAGATCTCCTTACATTGGGAACACTGAACATTTCTAAACACTCAGAATGAGATCTGAAAACAACAGTGGGGAAAAACTCTAAAGCTTAAGACAGATTACTTCTTTCTATTATATCTGGAAACAGAACAGAAATAGGGTAGAAAATAAGGTGGAAATAAGCAAACAACTGGAGCCAGAGTTGGAGCTGGAATTGGACCTGGACCTGGAGCTGGAACTTTAACTGGAGCTAAAGCTGGAGTTGGAGTTGGAGGCACAGAAGCAGAACCAGCAGTGGCAGCAGGAGAAGAAGAAGGAACAAGGAACAAAGAAGAAAGAAGGAAGAAGAAAAGAAGAAAAGAAGAAGAAAAAGAAGAAAGAACAACAATAACAACAGCAACAGCAACAACAACAACAGCAACAACAACAAGAACCTGAAAATAAAAAGCTAATATGATGACAAGGAATATCAAGACAAAACTCATAAAAAGACAATAAAGTCAAAACACACCAAAAAACCCACGGGGAAAAATGACCCAACAAGAATTTCTGGAAGTGCTAAAAAAATTGAAAAATCAAACAGGAAAAAAAGGGGAAAGCAGGTAATGAAAACAGAGCAAAGAAAAATAATTATAGAAAGACAATAGTTTAGTAAAATAGACACAAAAAGATACTAATTCAAATAATAACATATTAAAATTGGGCAAAGAGGCACAAAAATTTAATGAAGAAAAAAACTCTTTTGGCTAAATAAAAAAAAAAGAAGCACAAAAGTTTGCTGAAGAAAATAATTCCTTAAAATTTAAAATTGAGCAAGTAGAGGCTGACTCTATGAGACATGAAAAGATAGTAAAACAATTCAAAGAACATAGGTATGAATTGAATTTGACAGGATATCTAAAAAAAATAAAATAAAAGGATGAGGAAAACAACTCATTGGGAAGAGGAAAAAAGGAGAAGAATGCAAATTATCTGACCTAAAATGCACAAAAAGGATTTCACAATGAAAAAGAATATAGGAGATAACAGAGAATACAGACTGAGCAAATATAATAAAGATGACAATACTACCTAAACTAATCTATTTATTTATTGCTATACCAATCAAAGTCCCAAGAAATTATTTTACTGACCTAGAAAAAAATAACAAAATTCATCTGGAAGATCAAAAGGTCAAGAATTTCAAGGAAATTAATGAAAGAAAAATCAAATGAAGGTAACCTAGCTGTACCAGATCTAAAACTATTATAAAGCAGAACCAAGAGATCATTATACATGGCAACAAGATTATATGATGATCAATTCTGATGGACATGGCTCTCTTCAACAATGAAATGTTTCAAACCAGTTCCAATTGTTCAGTGAAGAAAGCCATATACATCCAGAGAGAGGGATGTGGGAACTGAGTGTGGACCATAACATAACATTTTAACGCTTCCTCTTGATGTTTGCTTGAATTTTTTTCCTTCTTAAATTGTTTTTTTTTCTTTCTCTTTCCAGATCCGATCTTTCTTGTGCTGAAAGATAACTGAATAGATGTGTATGCATATATTGGATTTATCATATATTTAATATATTTAACATATCTTAAACTACCTGCCATCTAGGAAAGGGGATGGGGAGAAGGAAGGAAAAATTTGGAACAGAAAGTTTTGCAAAGTCCAGTGTTGAAAAATTACTCATATGTTCTGTAAATAAAAAAGCTTTAATAAAAAAATAAAGTAAAAAGATGCACAAAAGAGATTTTACAGTGAAAGGGAATATGGGAGATTTAAGAGGAGGAAATAACATATACATTCAGTTGGGTGTATAAATCTTATCTTCCCATACAGGAAAGTGGAAAGGGAATTAGAGGAGTGCTTAGAGAAGGATGGAATGTATCGGGGAAGTAAATATCAGAAACAAAACACTTTTTAAAACGGATAGGGCAAAAGGAGAGAGTGGGTTAAACAGGTTGAAATTAACTCTTTTAGTAGTGGCAACGAATGAAAATTGAGGGGATGCTGATGGATAATAGATGACCAAGTTGTCATATGTGATTATGATAAAATACAACTGTGCCATTAGAAATAATAGGCAGGAAGTTCTTGGAGAAAACCTGGAAATACTTACATGAATTCTGATGCAAAGTAAAATAACTAGAACTACAAAAGCATTATACACGGTGAAAGCAACATTGTATAATTATTAGTTATGAATAAATTAATGTTTCTCAGCAATAAATATTCCAAAAAAGTTCTGAAAATGTTATGTTGATGAAAAATGAAAAATGCTATCTCCAGAGAAAGAAATAATAGAGGCTGAATGCAGATCAAATATATATATATATACTTTTTCTGTATTATTCTTCTTGGTTATTATTTTTATTTTTTGGGAGGAGTCAATGTTTTCTTTCATATCATACACTGAGTTTGCTTGGACAGAAGAGAATTCTGCAAGACATTTCATACCTCACAGAAACCTCTATGAGGTTGGGAATAGAGGGATGGATCTAAGGATGAGGGCCATATTCATATAGTTAAGAGTGTTCTGTTTAAATGGTATAATTAATCCATGATATTTAGTAATGTCACTGACAGAGGATCTGTAGAATTAAAAGAAAACAGTCCAGAACTTATTTTTGAGGTAAATATTGTATTTGTTTGATTAATCAAGATCTGCCTTCTTACCCTCACATCCAAATAAGAAGACAAGAAAAGCAAAACTCTTTACGAACATGAAAAGTCAATCCAAATATATTTTCATGTACAAAAAAGTTGTGCCATTCTGCATTAAGTACTTCACCTCTTTGTTAAGAGGTGAGAGGCATATTTTATTATTAGTTCCCTAAAATCTTGATTTATCACTAACTTGATAAGATTTCAACAAAATAATATCCTATTATATGTATGGATCATATAACTTGTTTAGCTGTTGTCCAATTGAGAGGGATTCTCCTCAGATTCACATTTTGGCTCCTCAAAAAAGTATTGTAACTATGTTTGTACATTCTTAGAGTTCCTTTTTTCTTAAGAGAATTTCCTCTCTTAATTTCTCTCTTATCCAGTTCTACTTTTTATTTTCTCTCCTTTCCCTCTTATTTCTCCATTGTTTTGAATGAAATGCATTTATACAGCCAGCTATGATTTGTATGTATGTGTTCTTTCTTTAAGTAGCTCAGAGAAAAGTGAGGTTGAAGTGTCAGCTTCTCCTTCTAGTTCCTCTTTCTTGTTTCTATAGATGCCTACTTGTGCATCCTAATTATGAAAGGTTCTCTTCTCCTTTCTTTCCAATCTTATTTTAGATTATCAAGATATAACACTACCACTTTCAAGTGTTATCTAATTAAACTCCTTATATGACCCCTGAGAGTATAAGGCTCAGAGAGAATGTGTGCCTCACTTCATGTTTTAAAATGTATGTATTTTATTCTTGTTTAGTGTATTATCATTTTATATGTAGAATCACCATTTTATGTTGCATTTAACTCTTGTGCTTGAACTTCAAAGCATCTCCACAACACTGCTCTCTTCTTTAAAATATTTAGAAGAATTTTATTTCACTATAGATATAATTTTTCCTCTGGTAGAATTATACTGTTTTGTTGGATAAGTTGTTTTTTTTCCTGAAAGTCTGTATTCTTTGTTTTCTACGATATAATATTCCAAGATTTTCTCTCCTTTAAAGTTGTGGCTACTAAATCATGTGTGATCCTGACTATGGCTACTTAGTATTTGAATTCTTTCTTTTTTGGATACTTGAAGTATTTTTTTCTTTAAACCTTCTGTATTTTGGTTATGATATTTCGGAGAATTTTTATTTTGAGCTTTTGTTCATGGAATAATTAGTGGTCACTGTCTATTTCCACTTGACTTATAAAAGATCTGGGAAATTTCCTTTTGAGATTTCTTAAAATATTATTTTCAAGTTCATCATAATATTCAGATATTCCAATGATTCTTAACTTTTTTTCTCCTCAATCTGTCTTCCATGTCAGTTGTTTCTATCAGATAATTTATAGTTTCTTCTATTTTTCAGGCCTTTCTCTATGTTTTGATTATTTCTTTTTGCTTCATAGTTACTAGTTTCCATTTGATCTATTCTAATTTTCAAAAAAAAATTTTTATTTGAGTTCAGTTTTGAATCTTCCTATCTCCATTCTGTTATATAGTAAAAACTCTTCAAAGATGTGCTTGGTTCATTGATATCCTGAAAAATCCAACTTAGGAGGACTTTAAACTGAAAAGAATGGGGGAAAGAGAGAATTGCATTTATATATACACATAAACACACACACATACACACACACATATCATAAAGTCATCATGGAGGTCAGCTAGATGGTATAGTGGATAGATTACCAGCCCTAGCGTCAATAGACAATAAATAGTCAAATGTAGCCTCAGACACTAGCTGAGAGACCCTGGGCAAACCACTTAACCCCAAATGCCTCAGGACAAAAATAACAAAAACAACAACAACAACAACAACATAAAATCATTATGGAGAATAGCTATAATTTAAAATTAATAGCAATAGAAGGACTCAAAAATTCACAGGGGATAAAATCCAAGAAGAGAGCTCATAATAAAACTGATGATTTTAGGAGTGCATATACAAAAGTGCAAAGTATGGGGAATGCATGAGTCACACTAAAGATCTTAATTCAGGGAAGCAAATTTGACCTCATGATTATCTATTAGACTTGGTAGGATGAGACTATATTTGTTTGACTATAAATAGTCAAACAAAACAATGCATAAAAGGGAGGGGGTTGAATAATATTTTGTATAAAGGATAGCTCATAGCATTTCTCCTTCGTCACTCAAAGCCACCAAGGAGGGAAATAATAAGATTCTGCATAGAAACTTTTTTGCATGCACATTTTATTCTGGCTATGTAGTCAGTTAAAAAGTTTTTACTTACCACGAAATTGGAGACTGCATAGTACCTGAATATCTTCACATGCTCTGATTAAGGGACAAAGACTCTTACTTGTCATTATGCTTTTCCAGAACCAGTCTTGCCAAACATCCACACTAGTATTTAGGTTGTGCTCCAAGGGCTAGGCCTCTATTACCAAATTTCTCCATTGTCTTTTCATCCATTTAAGATGACATTTTTGGTAAACAGTTTGAGATAAGGTGAAGGTGGGGCAGCATTTTTTACTGTATTGTCCATTTACCCAAAGAGTTCTTCATGGTCATAAGACACAAACATTGTCTTTTCAAGGGTTCTCTAATGTCATGTTGGGAAGAGTGTAAAAACCATAAATTGTCACAGATTGTCTATACTACTATATGTTTCAACAAAAATAACAACTTCTCCAATATACAAAATTATGTAAATCCAGGAAAGAATATTTTACAAAGTGTATTAGATTTTTTTTCTTGTCTAGCTAAAAATGATTTATTGTTGCTCTGTCATTTCAGTAACATCCAACTCTGTGACCCTATTTTGGGGTTTTATTGTCAAAGATACTGAAGTAGTTTGCCATTTCTTTATTTAGCTCATTTTACAGTTGAGAAATTGAAGCAAACAGGGTCAAGGGATTTGTTAAGGTTCACCTAGTTGTAACTGTTTGAGGCTGGGTATGAACCCAGGGCTTTTTTCCTCCAGGTTCCGTTCTTTTTTCACTGCATCACTGGGCTTCTCTTTTACTGTTTGCTTATTATCTAACAAAAGCTGGCCCTAGGGTTCAAAATATCCTTACCTGACACAAAGACAATTAAGAAAAAAAAGACAATTAAACTTTATATATTAGAAGGATACCTGGTCTTTACAGAAGGTCCCAGAACATGTGGTTGTCTCCCCTAAAGGATTTAGGACCTTGGATTGAGTGGAAGTTGCCTTCTTATTCTTAAGTATGAAACCAGAAAAATTAGGTTTGAAACTTGTATAACATACTCAGAAAGTTACCAAATAGTGTAGCAGACCACAACTGGTTTCAAGTTTAAACTTTGACAGATTTAAAGGGAAAAAATAAACTTTTCCATCTCTGAAGAAAGGACATAAATCAAAAAGTAATGCGGGACTCTTCCCACAGAGATTAGAAACCTGGGATTGATTAGAAGTTATCCACTCATTCTTCAGATGAGAAACCAAGTTGGGTAAAATCACTTTCGTGCTTCTCTTAGTGTGTAAGGTAATCCAACTGGAGTCTGTATAAAATTTTCAGATTTCTGTTTTATTCAGATTACAGCAAAATTTCTACAGAAGTTCCTTTATCATCTATCCTTTTTGAGTTCTAGACAAATTTCCTTTGGATATCTCTACTAAATAGTACATGAAATTTCCTAAAGGATCACTGGCACTAGGAGAACAATTGAGTGATGTGTCTAACTCACCTCTCATTATAATAAATAGATTACTTAGACAAAATAAAGTCAGAAAATTCCTCAAAGAGATGTGGGGCTCTCTAAATGAACTAAATATGTTTACTTGGGATTTTGAGGCCAGCAGACAAACCATGTGCTCTGGACCAGCAGTCCATGAAGATTTCATATTGATATCTCTTTTTTTTTTCTATAAGCCTATTTCAGCAGCAAGCAAGTTGGAATACTTGTACTCAATGAGGTAATATAGTAAGATATACCACAAATTTTATGTATAAAAATTCAACTATAGAAAAGTTATCTCAAGAAAATCTACTCAGTATAAGTAGTAGAGGCAAAAATTACAAATATAAGCTAAAATAAAAGAGAAAAATTGCCATTATATTTTTTCAATAAAGAAAGTTGGGGGCAGAGAATCTCTCAAGTGGATTCCCAGAAATGTGTATCTCCAATGAGTTTCCATATATATTTAGATTCTGGGTCTTCTATCTTAACTCTCTCTTCCATTGACAACTTGCTTCATCTTTGGGGTTTTAGAGGTCCTGGAGGCACTCTGGGCTATCCTAATGCTATTGTTTTGAACTCCCATGCAGTGTGTGCCTCGATATTATTTGTCTAGTTCTAGTTACTATCTCCTCAGTAGATTAGTTTCCCACTAATTTTGCTGATTTATCTTAAATATTAATTAATCAATTAATATCAATTTGCTTTAACAGAACAGGTTTTTTCTTGAAACAACATAGTAGGGACCTAAATACAAACCATACTCCCGAAATAGGACATATTACCCTCTATTCCACCTTGGTTCTCAGGAAAATGGGCTCAGACTTACAGAGGTATATATAAAACATTCCCCACACCCTCAACCCAGGAGTAAAGGCACTTTGTTTTGGGGAGGAGGATTTCTTTGCTTCCTTCTTGCACTCCCCACTAAGTTTACTTTGGGGTGTGACATAATCCCTGATTGAATAGTTTCCTTGACTTCAGTGCAGAATATCTTAGATGAAGGCTCACATCACTCCTGGCCTGGGTCTTACTCTTATTGCGGTTACGCTGGCTCCTCATTCAACTTCATTTTGGTGGCCATGGGCTCCTACCACTGAAGCCTTTATAACTTACAAACTTTCAAAGTTCACAAGGTCATTCCACAGCCAATACTTTTCCACTGAGTATTGAAAGAAGCCAAAGCCAAAAAGGCAAATAAAAAGGGTTCCTTTGTACTTTATGCTGACCACCATGTTTTGATCCAGGTGGGGAGAATGGATACATAGTGCTAATCTTTCTATCTACTTATTCCATTTTTTTCTTGTGTGCTATTGGGGAAGAAAACAAAAGAATTTGTTTAAATAGATATATCATCTATCACCTTAGATTTTAAAAGGAATTTTCAGAATACAGAAGGAAAAATTGACAATTGTGATCTGGTGCAAAATGCATGGTCAACACTACATCTCAGAATGAACTAAGGTAACCAAGGGATTACAGAAAGGGTTGCTTGAAATCTATGTTTGGGAAAAATAGAGAATTTTGTTATGGAAATGACTACTGCTTAGGGTAGGAAAGATTGATAGCAACAGATGACAGAGAAGGCAGGATTAATTAACACTTAATTCACTTTTGTTTTTTCTGGTTATTTTGATTGGAAAAATAACCAGGACAAAAATAGCTTGTAGAGAGTTTAGAACAAAGATATATAGAAAATAAGATGTTCCCTTCTTAGTCATTAATGAATTTAATCTACCAGGCTTACATGAGTTATAACCTAGGATATTGAAGTTACTAGTGAGAATGATAGAGAGACATGGAGAATGAGATTTGGGACTGGAGAAAGGTAAAAAATTTCCTTTTTTTTAAGGAAAGATAATAGCAAACTATAGACCTTTGATTTTTACTTTGTTTCCCAGAAAAATTTTTGCATACACATCTGAAAAACAAAAATGGGAATCACAAGGAAATCAGCAACTTTAGATACAAATATATGCACACACATTCATCTTGGGAGTAACTGGGTATTGAAGTGGATAGAGTATCTGGTCTGGAGTCAGGAAGATTCACTTTCTTGAGTTCAAATCTGACTTCAGACTCATATAGCTGTGTGAACTTTGGAAGCTCATTTAATCCTGTTTGCCTCAATTTCCGCCTCTGTAAAATTAGTTGGAGAAAGAAATGGCAAGCCACTTTAATATCTCTGCCAAGAAAACCCCAAATGGGGTCAGGAAGAGGTGGACATGAATGAAATAACTGAATAACAATAAATCATTCTGATCTATGATACTAGGGAAGCAACATAACACAGTAAAAAAATTATTGAAGTTGAAGTTACAGGGTATGGGTTTCCTTCCCGGCTCTGCCACTTATAATATTTGCTTGATCCTAAATAAGTCACTTAGCCTCACTAGACCTCAATTTCCTCATCTGAAAAATAACAGAATTGGCTTTGAAAGTTTTTTCCAGATCTAAATTTATGAATCTGCCTCTGTTGTTTTTATTGTCACTGGTTAGTTAAAAGTTTTCTCTTTACTGAGATAATTCTTTGTTTTTGAACTTCTTGACTTGGTGCTTTTCCAAGTTCATGAAGTTCCTGAAAAGATGATCCTCAGATAAATGAAGGGTTACATTGTAATAATTTAAATTTGAAGCACTAAATCTCAATTCTTAATTGGACAGGAGTTTTTCTTTGTAAAACCACAGTCATGATTTGATTACCCAGCATGCTATTTCCTTCCCCCAATTTACAACTTGACTTTCATTTCACAGCAAAACTTCATTAATCCAATATTAGTTTATTCAACATAGTAAAGGAATTGCTGCTCCCCAGCTGTCTAGATGCCCTGTTGTTCTTTAATAAAAAATGGATAATCCCAACTTAGTTAATTGCAATTCTGCTTTTTCTGATCCCCTGTGTTTAAAATTAATAAAATTTTACTACATTATGTTAGCTTTTCCTTGGCACTGAAATTAGGTTTATAGAACTATAGTTTCCAGAGTAATTGTTTTCCCCCTCTTTTAAAATTCTGGTGGTTTGACCGTTTTTAAACATTTCTCCTATTTTACAAGAAGCTTCAATCAAATTTAACCCAATAAGCATAAATTTAATGCCTTCTATTCCCAAGGCATTGTATCAGGTTCTGGGAATACAAAAAAGTAGAAAAAATAGCATCTGTCCTCAAAGAGATTATATTCTGCTTGGAGAGGGATGCAACAAGGAAGCAGATAAAAGTCTATATATGATAATTGGATGACAATAACAGTACTAAAATCTAGGAATATCAGCAAAGATTTTTCATAAAAAAGTGACCTATAATCTGAAATTTGAAGGGAACTAGGAGTTATAAGAAGAGACTTTGAGAACAGAAATAATTCTAGATAGGGTATAAAAGACTGTGCAAAAAGAGAAGTGGGAGATGGTGTTGGAAGAGGCTTATTTGACTCAAATGCAGAATGAGGTAAGAGGAATCATGTATAGTAAACTGGTAAGGATAGACTGAAAGCGAGAATTTCAAATGCCAATTTATGGGCTTTGGATTTCATCCCAGAGAGAATAGAAAGTCACCAAAAGTTCTTACACAGAAGAACAATCTGATTTGATTTATGCTTTAGGAAGGTGGTTTTGCCAGCTGGGTAGATGAAGGTTGAGAAACAGGAAAGATTGAAAGCTCAAAGTCCAATTCAGAAGCTATTGCAATAGTTTATGTATGAGGTAATGAGGACCAGAAATTAGTGTGGTGATTCTGAGTGGAGACAAGAGTATTTCAACTATTGCATCTTTTAATATGCTTTCTTGAGAAATGATGCATGCCTCTCTGGACCATTTTTAAGGTCCTAGGAGTTCACTTTCTCTTATTTGTCTAATATAATTTCCTTTCATAAATTACTACAAAGAAGGACACACATCCCTCCTTGGTGAAGCTATATTGTATTCTTGAAAACAAATACTTATTTTTGTTTAGGTTTTTTTTTTTTAATGAGACTGTTAGATGATGCACTGTATATATTGAGCAACAGGCTTGAAGTCAGGAAGACCTGAGTTCAAATGTGATCCCAGATACTTACCATCTGTGTGATCCCTAACAAGTCAATTAATCTTTATTTTGCTCCCTATATAAGGAAAATAACAATAGCACTAACCTCTCAAGTTAGTTGTAAGGATCAAATGAGATAATACTTGCATAGCATTTTAGCACAGTGCCTGATATTCCTGTAAGCACTATATATATATTAACGATTATTACTTCTCTCTCTTGAACCCAAGATGCTTCCTCTAGAAAAAAAAGATAGGTAGCATGTATTTGAATGCAATGTTTATTTTTCCAAAATATTTATTTATTTAAAACTTAAATATAAAGTAAGAAAAAATAGAAAAAAAAAGACAAAGAAAAAAAATTGTCATATGCCCAGCAAAACATCAGGGAGAATGATTCAGAATGTGAAACAACAAATTTCCATTTCAAGAAAGCATATATAATGATAGAAGACATTGTATTCATAATTGTCCATTTTCTCTTTGCCTTATTGTAGGTTTTCTTTTGTTCTCTTCTGTGCAGTTTTTTCTTTGTTCCTTCCTCCCCTTTCCTACCTCCTCACCTCCTCCCAAAAGGCTATAGTTAAGCACAGATATATTTATGTATACATGTGTATACACAGACCCACATATATGTGTACATATATAGACACATACACACACATATATAGATAGATAGATAGATACATATAAGCATTTATACACATACTTATAAAACAATATTATTGTGGTTGACCTATAAAGTGGATTTTCCTCTTGACTGAATCTTTTAAAAAGTTTCACTTTATCTGAGATCAATTATTACTAGCCCTACTTTTTTTTCTAATAAATTCTACTTCTGAGCATTCTTACTGTGTTTATGTATTTGTCTTATTTCCCATTCCTGCTAACTCTTTTTTACTTCTACCTGTTAAATTGTTTTGCTTTTACGTAGCCTCCCCTCGCCCCTGCAATCATGGATTCCTTCTTTATCTTCTCCTCCCATCTTTTCCTTCCCTCTTTATCCCTTTTCCATTATTCCATATACTTATCACATTCCCATTAATCTGCACTCTTCTATACCCTACTCCTTTCTCCTTTATTTTCGTTATATATTTTGGAGGGTGCCATACCCTTTTTGATACACATATAAATTTAGTTCCCTACTTTTTGTTGTTGTTGTTGTTGTTGAGGCAGTTTGGGGTTAAGTGACTTGCCCAGGGTCACACAGCTAAGACGTGTTAAGTGTCTGAGGTCAAATTTGTACTCAGATCCTCCCGATTTCAGGGCTGGTGCTCCATCCACTGCGCCACCCAGCTACCCCTATTGTTCCCTATTTTATCCATTCAGAATGTGAGTAGGATTTAAGAACAAGCAGCCCACTTTCCCCATCTAATTCCTCTGTATCTGTTCCTGCTTTTGTATGTCATTTGTTTAGCATAATTATTATTTTTACCTTTTTGTAGATGGTTTTGCTTTTTAGTCACATAATACTCAGCTCTACCCCTAATCTTTATTTTGGACTACCAATTACTAATGACAGCGTTAGACATATGGGTTACACTTCCATTAATAAAACACATATAGTTTGTGCTTATTGCGTCCTGTGAAATTAGGAACTGATGTTGGCTCTTATATGTTAAATTTTCTTTTTGGTTCAGCTTTGTTTGAGACAAAATCCTGAAAATCTGACAGTTCAATGAATGTCCATTTAATTTTGGTGGTTATCTTTTTTGACTAAAACTTTAGTTCTTTTAATTGTCAATACATTGTCTTCCAAAAAGTGTGCTCTTGTAGCCACTGATATATGCTATGCAAGTCTAATTATAGTTCCAGAATATTTGAATTTTGTTTTTGTTCTTGTTATTGCTTGTAAAATTTTATATTGGATCTAGGATTGATGTTCTTATATGTTTTCCTTGTAGGATCTCCTTGAGGTAGTGATTGTTGGACTTTTCTTATTTCTATTCTCTACTCATATCACTTAATGACAATTTTATTTACTTATTTCTCTTATTGTGTCAAGTTTCTTTTTTTGGCCATAGCTTTCAAGTAGACAGATTATTCTTATGTTTCCTCTTCTTGATCAAAGTAGTTAGATATGGATATGTTTCATTTGGTATTATTGAAGGAAGTATCCACATTGAGGATGTCTTACTGATGTTTGGAAGCATTTATAAAAAAAGATTGAGGGAGGAACTTCTGTTTTAAGACAATGGGGATTGAAAACTGTGAAGGGCTATACAAATATAAGGCTATATTATTACCATTATTAATTATGTATTTCTTTCAAATGGCATGCAGATGATAATTGAATTTAGAGGGGGAAGAGACTAAAGTTATCTTCATTTCCCATTTGCCTGTACACATTTTGATTTCCCTATAATCCTCATGAACAAAAATCTCATCATTCTATATCTGCCTTAATACTCAACACCTTGTCTCTTCAATCCTCAGCACTTCCTACCTCTCACTGGAAAACAAAGAAAAGTGTTCCTCCCTTAGACTCCATTAAAGGAGGATACCTAAGTCAAATATCATTTCATTTCCCATTTGACTGCACATTTTTGGATTTGTCAGTTATGTTCTTGTGCCAGGTACCTTCTCCCATCAACAAGGATTCAGTTTCCTTTTGTTATCCTCTTCTTCCACTGCATTGCAAAACTTTTGAAGGGACTGCTTTTTCTTTTACATATTTGCATCCTCATTGTTTAGCACACAGTAGATGCTTAATAAATGTTCATTGACTAACAGCAGGAGTTCTTAACCATTTTTGCTTCATTGACTTTTTTGGCTGTCTGTTGAATATGGATTCTTTTTCAGAAAAAAAAAGTTTTTAAATATATATATATATAGACATATAAATATATATGTATGTATATAATTAAAAATAAATTGCAATGAAAAAGTTATCAAAGTGTTAAAAAGAAACAGGAGTGCATAACCCAGTTTAAGAACCACTGATAATTGATTAATCAATAGAAAAGTATTTATTAAGTATTCATTGCCTGCCAGTAACTATGTTAGATCCTGGGCTAAAAGTAAAAAAATAAAAGTCTCTTTCTTCAAAGTATACATATTCTAATAAAAGCAAAGTATTTACAAGGTAATGAGAATGCATAGGTTGGAAGAGGCAATAATAACTATGACAATTAGAAAAGAATTCAATTAGGAAATAGTTCCAAATTTGAATTTTGAAGGAAGCTCAGAAGAAAGTGATAAAAGTAGTCGCTGAATACTTTCTATGTATTAAAGGACAGCCTATGTAAAGACTGACATACAACTGGAATGTTGTATGTGATAAACTAACTCAGCTTGGTTCACCTATAGTCTGAGAAAAGGGAGTAGTGGATTGTAAGTCTGGAAAGGTAGCCTGAAGTCAGATTGTGAAGTACTTTCAGGGAAATATAGAGAGATTTACATTTTATTCCAGAGGTAATAGGAAAACATTGGAACTTTCTAAACACAATCTCTCATCTATTTTTTAAAAAATATCATATTAATAGTCACATGGAGAAGGAGAGATTTGAGGCAGGAAGAGCAAATAAAAGTCTTTGTGAAAGAGGCAGGAGTTATATCATCCTGAAAAAGGGGTCAACAATAATATAATGTAATAGTGATTATTTTAGGTTAATCCTTACTGTGTGGCTGAACCTTGGCAAAGATAACAAAGTCCAAAGTCTTAACCCAACCATTGCAGATTCAGTATCATTACTTATTTCAGTTCACCCAGGGTTGAATAGATTTTGATATTTTCTTTAGAAGAACCATATTTATAGGAGACTAAGATGTAAAATAGAAGGCCCATATTTATATCATAGGATAATATATGATCTTAATAATAGGACTGACATTTGTACAAGACACTGCATTCAGAGTTCATTGGTGAAAAGGTGGATAGAGCATTGGGTATCTTGTTAGGAAAAATTAAATTCAAATATGTATTAAGATATTTATTAGCTACATGACCCTCATATTTGTCTTTGTTTTCTTATCTGTAAAATGGGAATAATAACAGTATTTATCTTGCAGAATTGTTTAGAGAATCAAATGAGATAATATTGTTAAAAGTACTTACTCCCCAAATAAACTATTAGTTACTATGGCTTCAATTACTCCCTTCAATTCCTGTGAGCAGACCTATTCAGAAAACTATGTTGCTGGCCTAATGGTTCTTTGTGAATATATGATCAAGGAAGGGAAAATAATTATTAAAATCGAATGGCTGGATGGACTTAATGTAGCCTGGTGTAGGACCATGAAGGCAAGATGGTAGAGTAAAGGCAGAAACCCAGTTAAAATCTCCCAATATTGCCCTTCAAATAGCTTTAAAACAATATTTAAATCAAATTCAGGAGTGGCAATCAATCAAAGTTTGAGGTAAGAGATTTTTCTAGCACAAGATAACAGGAAGTTGTCATGTGAAAACTGTGATATTGGGGTACAGGCCATTCTATAGCATGTGATATGGTAACATCAGCAGTGGTCCTTAGAGTGATGGTAGTAGCAGCATGAACAACTTTGGGAACTTTCATTCCAAAGATGGCAAGAAGATTGGAAAATGGGCTAGAAATAAAATATAAAAGACTGTTCTGGTAGTGGGTACAGGACCAGGCAACTAATGGTTTGGCAACTCTATTATCCATATGCAGTTCCAGGTAGTTTTTAAATGGCAAAGCAGAACATCAGCATTATAGCTTCAAAAGAGCAAATCCTGGATAAACATCAGACCACAGATCAGGGGAATAATGATCACACCTCTTCCCTGGACCACACAACCTTGAAAGCATCAAAAACTTAGAGAATCCCAGGGCTAGCTCTGAAAATAGCTCTGTGAAAAAAAGCCTGAAACTTGGGACAATATCCAGGTGAGTAGAGTCCAAATTTAACATAAAGTTAAAAGCAAAAAAAAAAAAAGGTGGAAAGTAAGCAAAGAAAATATACACAAAAAACCCTAACTATAAAAATATAATATGGTTATAGGGAAGATCAAGCCACATTGCTCAGGAAAAAAAATGTGACAACAGCTACAAGCAAAGCCTCAGAAAAAAAGTAATGCACAAACCCAGCAATAATTCTTGGAAGGATTAAAAGAAAGATTTGAATGGCAGAGGAAAAATTGGGAAAAAATGACAAAGATGCAAGAAAATTATGAAAAGAGTTCATACTTGGTAAATTGGGTCTAATGGTGAAAAAGGCACAAAAATTTGATGAAGAAAAAATTTACTTTAAAAAGCAGAATAAACCAAATGGGAAAAGAGGTACAGAATTTATTAAAAAAATAATTCCTTAAAAATTACAATTGGGAAATAGAAGCTAATGACTTCATGAAATGTTAAAAAGAATAACAAATCAAAAGAATGAAAAAAATGTGAATTATGTGATTGGAAAAATAATTGACATGAAAAATAGATACAGAGGTAATGTAAAAATTATTGGACTAGGGGCAGAATCAAGATGATTGAATAATGGCAGAAACTTCCCTGAGCTCCTCCAAATCCCCTCCAAACAATTTTAAAATGATGACAAAGTGAAACAATTTTTTAGCCTAAGACAACTTATAAAGTTCACAGGAAATGTCTGTTTCACTGAGGAGGAGAGGAGCACAATCCAGGGCAGACTCTGTCTGGCAAGTCAGTAGCAAACTGGATGCTGGCAAATCAGCATAGTTCTAGGTTGAATCCATTAGGTGAAACTTTTGGTACTTCTCAGCCTTCACATGGCAAAGGGACCAGACAACTGGTCAGAAGGGATTATTAGGGGCACTTCTCTAACAGTAGATGCAAGTCTCTGTTTTATTGCCCATATGGGGATCGAGGTTGCAACCTGTGATCACAGTATCAGGGGGAGAAGGAGCACAATGGAGTGGGGACCCTGAAGGAAAAACTAGAGAGTAGTAACTACATCTATACTTAGATCATACCACCCTGGAAGAACTGAGAACTTATAGACCCCCCCAAATAGTTCTGAAAACAAGATCACAAAAACTTGAAAGTTGACAGAGGGTCTTTTCTACCCAGGGGCAAAGCCTAACTTTAAAATAAATTTAAAAACTAAGGAATAGGCTGAAAAAAAATAGTAAATACCAAAAATAGAACTTGATCATAGAAAGTTGTTATTATGAAGGGGAAGATCAAAACACAAATTCAGAACATGTGAATTGTCTAATGTGAATTGGTCTAAGGCCTGCAAAAAATTTCCTGGAAGAACTCAATATAGATTTTAAAAATCAAATAACAGAAATAGAGGGAAAAAATGAGAAAAGAAATGAAAATGATGCAAGAGTTTGTGAAAAAAACTTCAACCTCTTGGTAAGGGAAGTGCACATAAAAAATGGGGGAAAAAAGTATTTTTTTTAAATCATTGAAGAAAAGTAGAATTGGCCAATTGGAAAATGTTGTTGAAAATTAAGGGTTTGCACATCAATTGAGAAATAGCTAGTCAAACTTTAGGGCTTTAATGTAATGGGTTATTACTGTGCTTTAAGACAATAAGATGGTTTCAGAAAACTTGGGAAGATTATTGTATACAGTAAGAGCAATATTTTTTAATAATGGTAATCTTTGAAGGGCATAGGCATTTCGATCAAGACAACAATCTAAGACAATTCTGAAGTACTAATAATGAAAAATATTATCCATCTCCAGGGAGAAAATTGATGAAATTTGAGTGTAAATTAAAATGTGTATTTCTCTTTTTTCTTTGTTTTATTTTTAGCAACATAAATAATGTTGAAATATATTTTGCATGATTTTACATCTCTAATTGATATTGTGTTACTTGCCTTCTCAATGATTGGGGAAGGTCATGGAGAAAAGGAATTTAAATTAAAAAAATAAATCATTTATAAAAAGTAAAATATAAATGAATATTTCCATGTGTATTTAAAGAGACTTCTGCCAAATTCAGTATTCTTTTCTAGTGTTATTTTTAAGGCAACTAACAATTTTTCATTTGTTTTTAAACAGAATGATGACATATTTACATTTCTTGATTTACTTTGAAAAATCATTTTATACTCATAGAAATTATGACATTTTCTAAGCTTTCATCCTGATTTACCTTTCTGAGTCTTTTGACATTATCTATACCTCTTTTTTTGGGTTGTTTTCTCCTCTTTAAGTCTTTTCAGATTTTTCTGCAATCTTTTTGACCACTCCTCACTTTTGATAGTTCATAGTCCTTCTTCTTTAAATTTAGGTGTTTCTTTAAAGTATGGATAACTTTTCCCCAGATGCACTATTAGTTCCCATGACTTTAATTGTCAAATATACACAGATAAGGGCCCAAGCTCTAATCACTTCTCTTTATTTTAGTTTTGTATCTCCAATTGCATGATAGATATCTCTGTTTGAATGTAATGGCCTTTATTAAATATTGAAATTCCTCCATGACTTAACTCCACCTACCACCTTTCTAGTCTTCTCATATTTTATAATGATCTTCTTGTTTTTCCTTAAATGAGACATTCCATTTCCTGACTTTGGATATTTTCACTGACTATCTTCTATAAAAAGAATTCTCTCCCTTTATTTCTGCTTCGTGGATATTCTGGCTTCTTTTAAGACCCAGCTAAAATACCACCTTATGAAGGAAATCTTTCTCAATTCCCTTTAATTCTTATATATTCATTTTTAAAAATCATTTTTAATTTATCCCATACTAAGTTTTTGTATACTAAGGTATTATTATTTGTATGTTGTTTCCTTCATTCTATTGTGAATTTCTCAAGAGAAGGACTTAACTTTTGTTGTATCCTAGTACTTAGCATAGTACCTGACCAATATTAGGCACTTAATTATTTCATTGACTGATTTTTTCTTTCAAATTCTCTTTCCCCCAAATCACATTCTACCCTGTATCCTTTTTAATAATGTGTATGCCAAATATGCCTCAGTGAATCATAACTGACGTGAAGGCTGAGACATTTAAAAAAAAATTATCACCTTATCTATACTGTCTACCATTAGGGCCTTATATATATTAGGTGTTTAATAAATATGTGTAGAAATGGTACTAGGTTTTCTAGATTTTACATCCTTTCTTTTTCTGGGTAGGGCTAGAAAAAATGACAAATTATTCCTCTCTGCTCTTTGTTCAATATTCTTTACAAGTCACTAGAGATTTCTGCTATTATATCATGTCATGTTACAATTTCAAAGATTGCTGCTTGTTTTTGCATCACTTACATTTAACATGGTGACTTCCTGGCATTTTAATGTCATCAGCAAACTATCTTCCAATCACAGAATAGGATAGGTTATTTCTGGGAAGGTTCTTGCAGATGACTAATCTAATATGTTAGGTGTTCTTGCAAATTTCTATTACAGAATGTCATTTGCTCACCTTATTCCTGTGTTCTGGGGTCTAAGTTGCTTTAATAAGTATAACTCCTCTCCTTTTACTACAGAAAGGGACTGAGCAATTCTTCCAGTAGGCAAAATTCCATGGGAAGCATTTCAGAGTATTAACATTTATTAATTTAAAGAACAAAACAAAACAAAACCAAAAAACTAGAAGTAGGCTGCTAAAGAACTATTCAATCATAGATTTAGAACTAGAAAATGCAAGGAAATTCTGCTCTGACCCTTAGTAATAGTCCCTTTATGATGAATGGCTAGAAAACTGAATAAGAGATTCTCATTTCTTTGATCTATTACATTGTCATTAAAGAGAGGAGAGGAGTTGAAATTCATTGAACTCAATGTACATTAATTAAATATACAGTAGTGCACACTACATTATGCTAGCTATTTTGAAAAGAAGCAAAAATGAATGACATTTTTTCTCTTGCCATCATGGAGCTTATAGTCCAGTAGGAGGATACAGTATATGCATACATTATGGTACTATAGAGCAAGACATAGTAATTGTATAAGAAAGGTTTGTATAAAATGTTATTTGAGTTCCAAGGTATGCAAGTGTTGGGGTGGGAGTATTATTTTTGGTTTGGGAGAGAAAAGGTGAATCAGGAAAAGCTTAATGGAGGATACAGCACTTCGAATATTAAAATTTTAAATTGGTAGGATTTCAATAGAAGGAAACTGAATGAAGTGCCACTTTACAAGTATAAGTTAATAGATGAGAAAAAGTACCAAGTTAAGAAAACCTTGCAACTAAAAGTTCATAGTGAATAGAGACCTTACCTTAAAATTCAGAAGAACTAGTTGTAAAGTATACCTATACCATATATTGGCTGAATGATCCTGAGGAGTCTCAGTTCTTTAGAAAACTCTGAGAATATAAATTACCCAGAATTTGAAAAACTGAATTGGTATGAGTTTCCCCATCTGGGATTTCTTTATACTTAATGAAATCTCAGGTTTATTCCATATCCTCACTTAATCCTTATATATGCTTTTTAATATAGGAAATTTGTTTTACAAATTATCTTAAATGTTTTTTTCTGTTTTGTTCTGATTTTTCTCTTCCAACATGATTTATAAAGCAATGTTTATTAAAATAAATAAATAGATGAATAGATGAATCAATCAATCAGTATATCAATCAAAATATCTTAAGAGGCAATCAATCTTATTTTGCATAAATAGAACACTAGGAACCAAAATATCTCAATAAGACCATTAGTTTTATTGATTGAATATTCCTTTACCCTCTTTTCTTCAAAAATTGAAATCAGTACTACCAAAAGAAAATAGTTACTCTAGGGAAAAGCAGCAGCCACAATACTAGAGATTCTATCAGTTCAAAGGATCTCTCAATGGGCAAATGTTTTATGCTCCCTGAAGAGACTTGGTCCTTCAGATGGCTACTTATTCATGGCCCACAAATATATACCATATTCCTCGACTGAGTGAAGGCCCTTCATCAGTTCTGTGTTTGCCCATGGCCTAATTCCACTCCCAGCCTACCATGCATCTTAAAAATATTTGCATATGTACAACTCTTTTCCCACCACCAAACAAGACCAATACCATTTCTATAGAGATTCCGCTTTCATTTCTTAAAATAACACTATCCTTAATCTTTTCTTTTTGCAGAAATCTATTCCCCACCTCCATTAAAATTGTAATTACATAAAGTATTCTCTAATTCCCTATTGTTTTTAGAAAATCATATGAAGTCCTTTTTTGAAGAAATTTTTATTGCTTTTGAGTCACTTCCATAGTGTCTATCTCTCCAGGATGGTCTTTCTTGGCAGAAATACTGGAGCATGGATTTCCTTCTCCAGCTCATTTTACAGATGAAGAAACTGAGACAAACATGTTTAAGTATCTTTTTCCAGTGTCACACAACTAATAAGCATCTGAAAATGGATCTGAGCTCAGATTCTCATGACTTCAGACTCTATTCATTGCACCATCTAGTCACAGGTATTTGAAACTATAGATGACCACTTCCATCTTCTCACTAATCTTGGTTAATTGGCTACAAAGAGTCTTTCATTGCCATGTACTCTCAGGCAAATGCTTTATCTACTGCCATTATGAACTAAAAGTCAAAAGCTTTTTTCCCCCCATCAATTTGTAGCATGCAAAGACATTAATGAAAATGTCCATTTCTGTTTTGTGTGGATAGAAATTTTGGATGTCAAATATTATTCTGTGTAATATTTTCTTGGTTTCCTTTTTCTGAGATCATCAGCTTCTAGCCTTTATTACTCTTTTCATATTTTCTACTTTGTATCTTTAAAATTTTCAGTGTAACATTTCCTTCCATTCATCTTTGAACATAGACAGATAGCTGCCCTCCCAGTTCTTGCCATTTTCTGCCTTCTTAAAGCTGAAACAAAAATTTTAAGAGGGTCGAGTAATTCTTCACTCATCACCTCTAGGCCTCTTTCCTCTAACTCAGAAATAGTAGCTTCTTCCTGACAAAGTTTGACTTATTGTTCCATGAGATTAGAAGCCAAGTTCTTTCCCACCAGTAGGACTACAGACTCCTGGGAATCACATATAATTAATCTATTTCTGTACCTTATATATATATATATATATAT
>JAJPUD010009927.1:11450-28037 GCA_023553655.1 Myrmecobius fasciatus | reverse complement strand
AAAACAACCTAAGAAGGAAAACAAAATGCATGGAAATATTCACAGAAAGTGTTAAAATGCTGTGTTGTGGTTCACTCTCAGTTCCCACAGGCCTCTCTCTGGATGTATATGACTATTTTCATCGCAGAACAACAGGTTTGAATCACATCATTGTTGAAGAGAACCATGTCCATCAAAATTGATTGATGTGTTTTCTAATAAGAAATATAGACAACATAATCCGTATGGGCCTAAATTGATAACCTTGTATCAGTTCCTTTGCTTCCTTAATTTCTTTTCCTATTTACCTATTAATTATGATGATATTGGCCATGTATCTATAGGATATTACAGTATACTTTACCAGATTGCTTAAGAAAATCATATGTTTACACAGTCTTTAAAAATCTGAGGACAGCTAAGTGATACTGTGGATAAAATACCAGGTCTAGACTCAAGAAGACTCATCCTTCTGAGTTCAAATCCAGTCTAGGCACTTACTAGCTGTGTGCCTCTGGAGAAGTCACTTAATCTGTTTGCTTCAGTTTATTCCTCTATAAAATGAGCTAGAGAAGGAAATGGCAAGCTACTTCAGTATCTGTTGAGAAAACCCCAAAGGAGGTCACAAAGAAATGGACATGACTGAAAACAAATGAACAAGAACAACAAAATCAGAATTTGCTCAAAAGTTTTTTTCTTTATTCAAACATAATTAAAAAAAAAAAGATCCCTTCCATTTCCCTCTTTTTGTATATTCCAAGATTCTTCCTGTCAGACTTACTGTCAGTTATTTGCTGTTTCTTTGTGAAACTACTGCTGTATCATATGCATTATGCTTCCACTATTCTGACAAATGGCTACATTAGTGTACGAGTGAAATCTTCCTATATCCTCCTTCCCTCATATTAAAAGAAATATTCTTCACACACTCTTTGTCCCACTGTTTTGGTCATTTGACTCAGATAGAAGGACTAAACAGGCTATGAAGTTCAATCTTTTCATTTTACAGATCAAGATTCTGATGGCAAGAATATTTAAATGACCTTCCTAAGGTCACACTGGTAGAATATATCAGAAATGGAATTTGAAATAAAATCCTTAAAATACAGAATCGATTCCCTTCCCAGTACTCTTTCCATTGAACCACATTACATCTTAACATAAGACTGAGATTCTGAAAATGGTATCCTGGGTTTCATGTTATTAAAAATTCTAAGATTCAATTCATTCATTTTTTTCTTCTCTAGAAAAACTTATTTCACAGGGATTAATAGCAGCTAATATTAGGAGTCTATGTGGGAATAGGAAAACTTTAGACAACACATTAGAGTTACTGGACTATTTATTTGGTTTGTACAACATTACTTAAATGAGAAACACAAGATTATTCTAACAAGTCTTATAAATAAATATGTACATGTGCACACACATACATTAGCAAATACATACACCCATATACAAAATAGCTCTATGAATAGCTATATCTATCACCATTGAACTTAACAGGAAACCTGATGCCTAAATAGAAATCTCAATGGAGTCAATGCATGGCATTTATGAAAATAGTGGCCATGTATGTATAGAGTGTTTGAATTTATGCTTGAATTTGGATAAGTGCACATATATAATTCATATACCTACATATATATACATATGCATTTATGTGTATATGTATATATATATATACACAAAAAAATACCATGCATAAATATGCACTCCTCACATATGTGTGTGTGTAAAATTACACATAATTACACAAGAAAGAGCAAGAACTAACTCCATTGAGCTCTACTTAACTTTCAGGATCATTATTATTTTCATAAGTAAATGACTAAAATATTCCTTGTAAGTTTTCTAAAGGATGATATGATATGGTATAGTCTGGACATTTTGATCCTTGCCAAGGATGGCATTTCACTTTCAAAATTGAGACCTTTTTGTGATTGTTCTGGTAATGAGCATGTATATATACACATACAAACACATAAAATAATTCTTACATATCTGTACATATCTATGTATATATATATAGAGAGAGAGAGAGATAGATAGATAGGTATAGATATAGATATAGATATAGATATAGATATAGATATAGATATAGATATAGATATAGATATAGATATAGATATGTGCACATGTGCATTTCATGCAGTAGCAGAAATGTGATTTGAATCCAGGAATGGGGGACAGTATTTAAAAGGCTATGATCTGAATTTAAATTTGCATGCGTTCACTTAAGGGAAGCCTGTACATATATCTCAATAAGATACTAGAATGTTGATAAATAGTTCTCTGGACAATAAATCATTATTTTATAGAAACTATTTTTGTACTAAAATTACATTCAATTTCTCTTCTTCAAGAGTAATATGGGCTGCATTTTTACCTTTTCAATTTCTTATATCATTTCTATTTTATTTTGAAATAGTTTCTTACTTGAAGATTCAGATCTTTAGAGCAAGAAGCTACCTTTGAGTTCAATGAGACTGACTTTTTCAATATAAAGTTATATTGAGGAAGTCAGTCTCATTGAACTCAAAGGTAGCTTCTTGCTCTAAACAATTTGGATCTGTTCTTTGACTCACTCATTCCCAGTGCTAGTTACACTATAAAGGTTCCATTTTACCCACATATTTATGATTTTAATTTATGTTTTCAAGTTATCTATTGATTCGTTCCTTTTTTCATTTAATATTTTATTTCCCCAAAGATAAAAACAATTTTGACATTTTTTTCTTCAAATTTTAAATTCCAAACAACTCTTTCTTTCCTCTCCCCTCCATCACTGAAAAAGCAAGCAATTTGATGTAGATTATACATATATATCATGCAAAAATACATTTCTGTATGAAAGAAAACACCTACTAATTTACTGATTTTCTTTCATTCTTTTCCTTTTTCCTAATAACCCCTTAAATTTTAACTTTTCCCCTTCAGACTCTTTGTTACTTGTCTTATTTTACTTTTCATTATTTGGGAATTTGGCAGATCTGCAAGTCTCCTTTCATTTCTCCAGATATTATCTCCACCACTTTCCTTTCTGCTTCTGGAGATTAAAGATAAAACTATTTCTTCTAAGTAAGTGTTCAAAGTCTTCTATCTTTTGCAAAAAAAAAAAACTTCTTTCTTTCTGCTGTTTCTTGTGCTGCTTGCTTTATCCCTAGCTAACATGCTAACTTTCTTTTTTTATTCCCTCAAGGATCTGAATTCTGTTTTCACCTTCATTTTCCTACATCTCCATCCCAAAGCCTCTCTTTGCTGCCTTCTCATAAAACAGCCCCTCGAGACTTCTTTACAGTCATTCAGGCAGATGTTCCATAGAGCTCAATTGATTGTTACACCTTTGCATAACTGGCTTTTGAAAAAGTGGGAACTTGGGCTGCCTCCATTTAATTATGAAATATCCCCAAGGAGTTGCATAGATGTGTATTTTTACAACACTCACACACACACATACACACACACACACACACACACACACACATTTTCAACAATTAAAGAAGTCCAATATTTCTTTGTAGGTAGTGATATAAGCATTCATCTATTTGAAAGCACTGATTAAGTGCCCATTATGTGTCAGATGTTATGCTAGATCCTAGGGATATAAAGACAAAACCAAAGTAGTCCTCGCCCTCAGGGAGCTTATATTCTCCTTAGTGGAAACTATACGCATTTGCATATGTATAAATATACGCACACATGTGTGCATATATATATATATATATATGTGTGTGTGTTTATATATATATGTCTATATGTATACTTAGATGTATGTACAGATATACATATATATATATATACAGGGATATCTCATTTTTTCTTGCTCCTCAGATAATGTTTTATTTTATTTATTTATTTTCACAAATTGAAGGTTTATAGCAACCCCAGTGGCTCAGAAGAAGAGTATTGGGCCTGAGGTCAGAAAAATTCAGATACTAGCTGTGTGGCCCCGAGCAAGTCACTTAACCCTGCTTGCTTCACTCAGTGCCTCATCTATGAAATGAACTGAAGAAGGAAATAGCAAACTGTTTCAATACCTTTGCCAAGAAAACCTCAAGTTAGATCATAGTCAGGAGCGACTAAAATGACTCAAAAGCAATAGTAGGCAGCCCTGAATCAAGAAGCGTATCAGACCTATTTTTCCAAAAGCATGTGTTCACCTTGTGTCTCTGTGTCACATTCTGCTAATTTCTACAATATTTCAAATTTTGACATTATTATTACATCTGTTATGGTGATCTGCGATCACTGATCTTTGATGTGATTGTGTTTGTTTTGAGGTAGCACAAGCCTTGCCCATAGAAGACAGACAACTTAATCCATAAGAGTTATCTGTGATCTGATTGCCTCACCAACCAGATATTCCCTGTCTCTTTCCCTTTCCTCAGTCCCAACAATACTGAAAAAGGCTAATAGATAAATTCACAGTGATTTCTAAGAGTTCAAGTGAAAAAAGTCAATTGATGCAGCAAACTTCATTATTGGCTTATTTTTTTAAATTGTCAAGTCACCCCAAAATTTAGCAACAATTATTCTGATTAGTTAATAGCCAACAACATCAAGGCAAGACCCTCATCAGCAAAAAGATTATGACTTGCTAAAGACTGAGATGATGGTTAGCAATTTTTGGGGGGCAATTAAGATATTGTGGCAGCTAGGTGGCAAAATGCCACATTGTTTCCTTAGACGTAATTCTGCTGCACACTTAACTCATATATACTGTGAAACCAAAACAGTTGTGTGACTTGCTTTGTTGTGATATTATAAACCCTCAAGATTTTTGAAGTATGGCTGTATCCATATGCATGGGTGTATGCATGTGTGTATGTATGTGTGTATGCGTGTATGTGCATGTATCTTTTTATATACACACCCACAACATATATATTTGTAAGCTTTTACATATATATGCAATTTGCATATGTGCACATTTATATGTATCTGCACACATGTACACGTGTTTGTGTCTGCATAAATATATTTATGTGTATGCATGTACACAAATATTTCTGTATGCATGTACACACTCATTTATCTGTAAATATATGTTTGCATGCATGCATTTGCATATACATATATGTATAAATATACATACATTATGTATCTGTGTATGAATATCTACATAATACATGTACTACATCCATATGAAAATTGGTCATATGATCAACTGTGTATAATATGTGTAAACGTGTAAATACACAATATTATATATATGTATCTATACATGATGTATATGCATGCACACATATAATCATGTGCTCACATATATGTTCATGTAGAACTGATTACAAAATAAACACAAATGAATTAAAGAAGAGAACATTGACTTTGCAGAAATTCTGAGATTATAGAGGTAGAGATACTGTGTTTCCTAGAGCCCCACATTGGGTGCCAAAATGTAGTATACTTTCTAGGGCCCCATGTTTGGGTGCCAAATGTACTATCTGGACTAGCTTTCTGGAGGATCTCAGTACCAGTCTGAGTCCTTGGTCTCTTGGAGGAATGATGAGTCAGGGACCCCTGTGGATGGTCAAATATGGAATCCATTTATTTCAAGTTCTCTCAGCCTTAAATATCCTAGTACAATTACATCACCACAGCACACTGAGCATGTGCTAACTATAAGCACCCTGCTATTATTATGTAAATGCATCATTACTGCAAGTGTCTCTGCTTCAAGTAGAACACAGGTTGTCAAGCCCCCCCTGACTTCTCCAGAAGGCTGAGAAGCCCCCAAGGGGACATGAGAGCCGAACCAGACATTGTCAGCAGGTTCCTTCTGGGCTGAAGGGTCTTATGCCTCACCCAGAGTTCCCCCACTGTCTGTGGCCCTCTACAAGTGGAGGTGATGAGGGAGTTCATTCAGTCATTGGATATAACGTGCAAAGTCTTAAAACTAGGAAGCCTCTTTTTGATGAGGCAATTGGGGTTAAGTGACTTGCCCAGGATCACAGTTAGTAAGTATTAAGTGTTTGAGGCTGCATTTGAACAGGTCCTCCTGACTCCAGGGCCAGTGCTGTACCCCTTTTGCCACTTGTTGCCACAATATCTTTTTAATGAGTCATTAACATCTCACATATCCTGTTTCATTCATTAAGAGAATGAATACTGCCTTTAGTCTTGGCCGGAGTGAATTACCACAAAGCTCTAGAAATTGTCTCCTAATGTCATCTCAATTGCCTCCCCTCATGCTCCTCGTTTCTGTTGCTTTGTACCTCCCAACAGGATCCTTACTGGACAGGCTTTGAATTATGTAGATGTGCCCACTGGGCTCTTGATGGCTCAATTAACAAGGAAGGTCCCAACTACCATTTCTTGCATAACAAGGAGTGGTATCTTTTGGGAAATGAATCATCCTCACAATGAATCTTCCTTTGAAAAGACCTTCCAGTTGGCCTCAGAAGCCACATTTGTGGTTTTTTCTCCTTTTCTTCCTCATGTGCTCTTCTCCTATAGTACAATCCAGAAGCTAACTAACTGTAGTTTGTATTACAAATGAATACCGTATATTCCCTCCCAGGCTTTGTGACTCTTCCTTGTCACCCTTTCCCCCTCCTTACCTCTATATTGCTTCAGCTTATTCATCACCTCTCATCTTTCTTCACAGTTCCCACTGATGGGCTGTTACCTGGCAGCAGCTCAGCCTCACTGGGAGTAGTTAAAAGTAAAAATTCCAGGTCCTACATAACCAGACTCCCAGAGTTCAGCTCTTCCCATTGTTGCAGATTCACTGTCTGAGGAAAGGAGCAGAGCAAAACTTCTTCCCCTTGCTCCCTCAACTTCCAAGCATTCTCTTGGATGAAAATGGAAGAGAGAGCTGCATGTACACACACACACACACACACACACACACACACACACACACATGCACATACACACAGATACACAATACACATACACACATGAACACACACACACACACACACACACACACAGCCCAACTCTTGCTGCTTCTCTTTTCCTTTCAGACTCTAAATGCCCAGAATCACAGCATGTTGTGTCTGTCCCTCCATCTGGATCCACTCCTTTCAACTGTACCATTGTAACATCTCTTGCCCCAGTTCATTTTCCCAGTACGAGGTTCCAGTTGCTGCTTTGATCTCTTCTCAGCCTATACTACTCACTCACAGAAGCCCAATTTATCCTCATGCCATTCCTATGAGCTCAGAAGGACAGACATCATTTTAATTTTTATTATGTATTTCCACATGGAGAAACTGATGTAGTAGGGGACAGCAGAAGAAGTTTGGAGAAAAGAAGTGTATTCGCATCCTGTTTTTGACCAATGCTACTTATGTGACATCAAACAAGTCACTTAAATCCCCTTGATCTTCTGGTCTTATCTACATATTGAAAGAATTTAAAATGGCCTCAGATCCTTTACTGCTCTAAATATACAATATGACTTTCAGAATAACAGAAGTAGCTCTAATTTAAATGAAACACTGAATGGAGTTATGGGACAAGAGTCAGGTAGACCTGGATTAGAATTCTGTTACACATTTACTGTAATCTTGAGCATGTAATTTAGCCTCTCTAGGCCTTAACTTCTTTATTTGTAAAATGAAAAATATGGACTCCCACTCCTGACAGCAATTTCACTTTTGAGAGAAGGCCTCATGATGCATCAGAAAGAACAGTGGATTTGGAGTTTAGAGAACCTCTCCTCCAGCCCCACATGTCTCTTCCTACCTTTGTGCCCTTGGACAATATCTTTACTTTCCTGAACTTTGGTCTTCCTGTGTAAAATGAAAGGGTTGGACTAGATGACCTTGAAAATCAGCATCACACCTAAATTCATGGCACTGTGACTTGATATCTTTTCCTGTCCTTTCCAAAACAAACAGAGAAACTAAAGCAATGTGTAATAGCCTATTTTTCAAAAACTGTTTATAACATGAAAATTTAGGTAACATAAACCAAATATTATTGATTTTAGGCATAGCTAAGTGCCATGGAAGATAGAGCACTGGGTCTGGAGTCAATCTCTTACCAGCTGTATAATCCTAGACCAGTCACTTAACTCTATTTGCCTCAGTTTCCTCCTCTGTAAAATGAGCTGGAGAATGAAATGGCAACCATTCCAGTATCTGTGCCAAGAAAATCTTACATGAAGGTCACTGAAAATCTGAAATAGCTTAACAACAACAAACAAATGACAACAATTCCATTTTAGAGGCAAAAACAAAACAAAACAAAAAACTTTGAGCCTTCCTGTATTCTTCCCCTAAAAACATCATTTCCATTTTACCTGAATATCTAAATAACAAACTAAGGCCTAAATAACAGTATAGATAATACCACTTTAAAAAAAAAAAGAAACTAAAATGAAGTGTGGAAAGATTAAGGATGAGCTAATTCTGTTTCCTGGGAAAAGGGATTAGGGCAAAGTAAGTATACTGATTAGAGCAAGAGAGAACTAGTGGACAAATAAGTAAAATGCAATGTAAAACCATTAGATTTTTCTCCTAATAATGAATCAGTGGTGCATTAGTTTTGAAACAGTTTGATATGGTACAAGGGGAAAAAGACTTAAAGTCAGGAACACTTGAATTCAAATAGTACAAAAAAAGTGCTATAGTACAAAAATTATAAAAAAGTATGATAGTACAAAAGAAAAGACATTTAATTTCTCTGTACCTGTTTCCTTATATGTAAGTTAAAAGGATTGAAATCATTTGCCTTTAAGGTCTTTTTTGACTTAACCCAAATATGGCTCTATGAACCCTTATAATTTTGAGGTGGCAATGGTAGCTTTTGTTTCTGCTCAAACAACTTATGTAACTAAGTCTTAGGATGAAATCTTTGGCAGAAACTTTTGGCTCTTGAACTCATAGCTATAATTAGTAATTTTTGCTCTGGGGACAAATTCTATCATCTTCATTGCCTAAATGTGGGACCAGGTGGACAACAACTCATCAAAGGAGATGGAGTTAGAAACTGTTACATGGTTATTAACTGTATGAACTCTGAGCAAGTGACTTAAAAATCATTGTCCCTCAGTTTCCTTGTATAGTAAATAAAGGGATATGACTTCATAACATCCTCTCTAGTTTCAAACCTCTGATTTTATATCCCAGAGACCATAAGTTCATTGCTATGGAAAATGACTTGGAGGAGAAGAGCTAGTCATCTGGGAGTTTCCTATTTAAACTTTTTTTTTTTTTTTTTTTTTTGCTAAAGCAATTGGGATTAAGTGACTTTTCCAGGATCACACAGCTAGGAAAACTAACTATTCTTAATAACAACATGCAAAGTTCAGTTTTTTCTTTACATTTGGCATCCCAGAATCCTGATTTACCAAACAAATATCATAGATACTTTTGAAAAGGAGGCAGCAAAAGGGCTTGAAGTTCCTTACCTTACTTCCCCCTCACTCCCATTTATAATAAAGCTCTCAAAATATCATTTTAATTTAATTTAAAATATCATTTGGGATCATCTGGTCTAATGCTTTTATTTTGTGGAGGAGGTAACAGAGACCTTAGAAGGAGAAAATATTTTTCCCAAAAAGGTCTAAAAAGGAACGTGTCCAACTACTGCTGAATTTGAAGAAGAGTCAAATGGATTCAAATTTCATAGACTCAGACTATCAGAACAAGCAGGGATCTTAGCAATCATCTTGCCTTGCCCTTTCAGTTTTAGATGGGCTCAGAGAGAGTGTTAGAGCAGCCCCTGCTCTAACAAGTCTTTCATCTCTCAATGCAGTACTTTTTCTTGCTTTAATAGCAGATGAGGAGGGAGGGGAAAACTATATTCCTCTTAATCAAAACCAAATAAATTATAATTTAAGATTTACCAATCCTAAATCTATGGATTCTTAGAGCATTGTCCACAGCTGACTTTGTAAGATTAATTTTTAAAGGATGATAATAAATACACAACTATCTTTGATATATGGGCATTTGACAATAGCAATTTATATCTATGTTTTCACTATGTGGGCCACTTTTCACCCTGACAAACAAATTCCATTAAATAGCAGGCAAGAGATATGTGTATGGAGGAATATAGAATGCAGGAGAAAATGGAACGTGATGATGTAATTTATAATCCAAGGGCATCCATGACTGGTTTAAGAGATTCAAGTAGAGCCAGAACAAGGAAGAATACCATGCTATTTGAGGCTAAAGATGGAGAATTTGTCCCAGAGTGGGAAATTTACATGGTTTTGGTAGCACTTATACTCTTGAAAGAAAGAAGAAGAGTCTAGAGGTGAGAGGAAGTTCTGATGAGACACTAGTGCACTATGATGAGAGTTTTCCAGATCATACTGGTGCTGACAATGGACCTGATGAATTTACCCAAATTAGCTGTGCTAAAATTCAGCCCTAATCCTGACTTCAGTGAAGGGCTATCCTCAAAATCTACAACTAAAGCCTTAGGCTCCCAAGCAAGAGAAAGTCAAGGTAAGTAGAAGTAGGGAGTAGGCAAATGCTGTGTATCCCACACTCTAGAGACACACATCCCTGATTATAACTGGAGAAATTATTTAAGCTGTCTCCTCTGCAGTGAATGAAGCTGGGGCCAGAATATACCTGGGAAGGACCAAGGGACCTTCTTTCTGCTTATCTGCTTATCTTATTTTGCATATTGAGTCTTTCATCTTTCTGTCAAAAGTTGGGTTACCTTGATTCATAATAGATAGACCCTCTAGAACTAAGATCAGTCATTGCATTGATCAGAGTTGTTAAGTGTTTCACAGTTGTTTTGTTCTATGATGTTGCTGTTATTATTATTTTTTACTTGATGATATTCACTTCGCTCAGTATCAATTCATAAAAGTCTAAGTTCTTCTAATTTCATTTTCTTCATTCAGGGATGTCTCCCCTCCCAAAAGCTTTCTAATGCATATTAGCAATGATTATGCATGAAACTAACCAATTCAAGGCCACAATTAAGAGACATACTGTGCTTAACTCTGAACTGGAAGTTTCCTTAACTAGCACCTAATCTAACCATCTCATGTTATAGGAGAAGAAACTGAGGTCCAAGAAGTCAATGTAACTTTCCCAAAATCATAGTTAGTAAATAGCAAAGCCAGACTCTTAAGAGTCCAAATCAGTTGCTTCCCCACACACATAATTTGGAGTAAGCCTGTCATTTTAATTGGAAGCCATAATAATAATATTCCTACAAAATTACCTTTGCAGATAACAAGGATCTCAAAGTGGAATAACTGGAGAATGTTCATAAATAAGAGTTTAAATTAATATCAACATAATCTATAAAGAGAATTGACCTAGGATACAGAGGAAAAAGAGAGCATGTATAACATTTCATAATCATTTGGAAAAGAGAGCACTCAAAGGCAAAATCTCAATGTTTTCCACATTTAAAAACATAATGTTCATACTTTTACAAACTTTGTGCTGCTTGTGCAAACAACTCATTAACCATGTTTTCACACAAAGCCAGATGGTACAGGTCATCTTTTATTTATCAGCCTCAAAAAGAAGAAACACTACCTTGCCTGGAATTTGAAAAGAAATATACCAACCTTTTTTTCTTTCCTTTTCTCTTCATTTCTTGTTTTTCTCTTATCTTTTTATTTATTTTTGTCAATTTTAGTTCCCAACTCTTCATTTTCAATGACAGTTTCCATTTTGTCTTTTTTTGTTTGTGTGTCTTGAGAATTCTCTTTATTTCATCTATATTTTTAACCTGTTCCATCCTAGTGAAGAACTCATTTCTCACAGGGGCTTCTAAAATCAGATGGTTTCTAGAATTCATAAAGGGTTTTTCTCTCATGCAAAATAGGCTATCGAGGTAGTGCTCAAAAATTTTATTACATGTGCTCCCTAGAACATGCAACAGCTTTAAGGACAGGTCCACTTTTAGGATTCCATGGAGACACTGGAATGAAATCTGAATTTGAAATTAGTAAGAAGTCTGAACTAATTTGAATCTTCCTAGGCATTCCTTTTAGTAGATAAGAATTGTCAAGGAAATTCAACTTTTGGAAGGTCTTCTGTATGAGAAATTGCCGATGATTAAAGCAAAAAGCATTTTGTAGAAGCTACAATGGTGGAGTAGAGATAGCAACATATCCAAACTCTATCAAAATTCCCATCCAAACAAATTTAAAATTTCCCTTCATGTAAAATTCTGGAGTGACAAAGCCAGAAGAAGCCAACATTTTTTCTAGCCACAGACAACTTTAAACATTAATCGGAGAAGTCTGTGACATCAGAGTGGGTGCCATTTCAAAGCACAGGGACTACCAAATCCAGGAGAGGATCTGAGAAGGAACAAGAGTAACATGGAGAGTATTCAACCCAGAGACACTAGGGGAACAGGAGAAATGGGCAGAAAAAGACTACAAGGGAATCTTTGCTTGTATTAGATAAAGGAATTGGCATTGTTTGGCAACTATATTGTCCAAAATTAGTTTGGAATACAGTTTTGAGTGATAGGTTCTAGGTCAGAGTGTAGTGCTTGTAGTCAGTCAAAAAAAAAAATACAAACAGGAGCCCTGGTACAATTCTAAGGCAGAAAGGAAGATTAATGTTGGTGGCAATAGAATAGGATGGTCTCCTAGACTAGGAGGAATGTCAGCACTTGCAGATGCAGGAGAACAGAGGTCCTTCCTGAGTAAACACCAGGGCACAAATCAAGAGAGCAATGGTCAAATCTCTCCTCAGATCATACTATCTAGGGAGGACCCAAAACAAAAAAAAGAAAAAAAAAAACTTTCAGAAATGCCTCTGATACTAGAGTAGCACAAAAAACCCCTGAAAATTGGGATAGTGCCTCTTTAAGCTCAGGCAAGCAGAGCCCAACTTTAAATATAAAGTTCAAAATTAAAAAAAAAATGATTGGAAAAATGAGCAAACATAAGCAACACAGTAACTTGATCATCAAAAGTTATTATGGTGACAGGGAAAATCAAAGCACAAATGCAGAAAATAATTATGTCAAAAGAGTTACAAGCAAAGCTTCAATGAAAAATGGAAATTGGACACTAGCCTAACAAAAATTCTTGGAAGAGTTAAAGAAAGAGATGAGCGGTAGGAGGAAAACTAAGAAAAGAAATAAAAATTAACAGCCTGGTAAAAGAGGCAGAAAAATATTGAGGAAAACAACAGCTTCAAAAAAGAATTGGACAGATGGGTGAAAAGGTACAAGATTTCATCAAAAAATGCCTTAAAAATTAGAATTGCACTAATAAAAGTTAATGATTATATGAGGCATCAACTGCGACCTCCTTTGGGTCACCGGTCACCAGTCTTACCTTATCCCAGGTCTCCACACATCTCTGGCTACAGCCTTGTCAAATGGTAGTTTTTTTGTTCAACAGAGCACCCGGACATAGGAGCTTGTGAGGACAAGTCTTTATTGTATGTAGTCACATCCTGCACAGTCCCTACTTCCTGGTCCCGCTGGATATATTGGTCCATGAAGTCACATGCAAGGCCTATAAGAGGAGACATGTCTCATTGGATGATGCATTTTCAATGCAACCAGAGTTTCCACACTCCTGGCAGATCCTACTAGCTGCAAAAAACAGATCCTGGTGCCTTAGGCACTATGGCCTTTTTACTTTCTCATTGCACCATGCTGAATTACTCACTGGACCCTAACAATCAACAGACAATTTAATGAAATTAAAAGAAAAAAAATATTATTTTAACAGTATTGTATTTTTCCAAATACAGGCAAAGATAGTTTTCAATATTCCTCTCTGCAAAATCTTGCTTTCCAAAACTTTTCCCTCTCTTTCCCTCTTCCTTTTCCTCATGACAGCAAGCAATCTGGTATATGCTAAATATGTGCAATTCTTCCAAATATATTTTCATATTCATCATGTTGCACAAGAAAAATCAGATTAAAAAGGAAAAAAAATACACAAGAAAGAAAAATTAGGAAACAATAACAAAAAGATGAAAATACTATGCATTGATTCATATTAATCTCCATAGTTCTTTATCTGGGTGCGGATGGCACTTTCCATTCCAGGTGGATGCCTTGGAATTGGAATTGCCTTGAATCACTTCATTGTTGAAAAGAGTCAAGTTCATAATGATTGACCATCAAATAATCTTGTTGTAACTGTATACAGTGCTCTTTTGGGTCTGCTCATTTAACGCAGCACCAGTTGATGAAAGACTTTGCAAGCTAAAAAAAAAATTAAATATTTCATTAGAAAAAAATTGACCTGGAAAATAGATTGAGAAAATATATTTTAAATGCATTGGATTAACTCAAAGCCACGATCAAAAAAGAACCTGTACATGGCATTTCAATAAATTATTAAAAAAAACTACCCCAATATTCTAGAAAAAGAGGGTTAAATAGAATTTAAGAGAATTCAAATATCACCTTCTGAAACAGAACACAAAATCAACATTATCAGGATAATATAGCCAAATTCCAGAGCTCTGATATCAAGTTAAAGTATTGTAATGATTCAGAAAAAAAAAAACAAAAAAACAATTCAAATATCATTGAGTCATAATCAGGATCACACAAGATTTAGCAGCTTCCATGTTAAAGGAGCAAAAAGCTCGGAATAAATTTTGGAAGGCAAAGGAGCTAGGATTACAGCCAAGAATAACATACCCAGCAAAACTGAGTATAATCTTTTGGTAGGAAAACTATATTATTTAATGAAACCTTCCTGATGGAAAGACCAAAGGTGATTTTAAAAAAGTTAACATTTAATGAAATACTTAAAAGAAGTATGAAAAAGATAAACATGAAAGAGATATTAATGGAGACTCAATGAGTTTAACCTGTTATGTTCCTATATGGGAAGACTATATATGTGTGTGTGTGTGTGTGTGTGTGTGTGTGCATGTATATATATGTATCTACATTCTAAGGATTTTGTCATGATTAGGGCTGTTAGACAAAGAATACAAGTGAGAGTCACTTATGTTTTGATGGTCTCAAAGAAAATGATGGGTTAAGGATGCAAGAAGGAGGAAGGGAGAAGCAGAATGAGGAAAAATATTTCATAAAATATGGTATGCAAGAAAGAAATTCTTCAGAAGAGGGAAAAAATAGCTGATGTGGTGGGCAACATTAAACATCATTCTCATTAACAATGGTTCAAAGAGAGAAGAATATACATACATAATTATTTGGCTATAAAAATCTCTCTTATCTAACAGGGAAATAGAAAAGGAAGAGAAGAAGAGAAAAAAAGGGAGAGGATTGACAAAAGGGAGGGAAGACTAAGAGAAGGAGTGGTAAGGAAGAAAACAGAGTTTTGAGAGGATACAGGGGGAAAAAGAAAAGAATAAAATAAAGAAAATAGGATGGAGGGAAATATACAGTTAATAATCATAACTGTGAATATGAATGGGATGAATGTCATATAATGGAAGTAGCAGAATGTTTTTTTAAATGCAATCCAACAATATGTTGTTTTGAAGAGACACTTTTCAAAGTAAAAGGCATACACATTGTTAAAACAAAAGACTGGAATGGAATCTATTATGCTTCAGTGAAATAAAAGACAAGGTAACAACTATGATCCTAGATAAAGCAAAAGGAAAAATACATATAATTTAAAAATAATGAGGGAAACTGCATTTTGCTGAAAGATACTATAACAATTAAGCAATATCAAAATATTCTATATTAATTTCTCTTATAAAATCATCAATTTTCAAATATATGGGAAGCTGAGGCAAATTTATAAAACTTATTTTTTAAAAAAGACATTCCAAAGATCATTGATAAATGGTCAAAGGATATAGACATGAAATTTTCAATATAATAAATCAAAACTATATATAGTCATTTGTAAACATGCTATAAAGCATTACTGATCAAAAACTTGCAAATTAAAACAACTCTGAGGTACTACCTCCCACTTAGTATAAATGAAAAATATGGGAAGGGATGTGAAAAAAATGGAACATTAATGCATGTTGATGGAGTTGTGAAGTAATCCAACTATTCTGGAGGAAATTTTGAAATCTTTACACAGAACTATAAAACTGTGCATACCTTTCTGATGCAACAATATCACCTTTAGATCTGTATCTTTAAAGATCTGTATATCAAATTAAAAAGGAAAGAATCATATATGTATAAAAATATTTATAGCAAGTCCTTTTGAGGTCACAAAGAATTGAAAACTGAGGAGGTATCCATTAATTATTGAATGGCTGAAAAAGTTATGTTATACAGTTGTGATGGAATACTATTATGCTATTGCAAATGAAGAGTTAGATGGTTTCATAAAAACATAGGAAACCTGGATGAACTGATTCAAAGTAAAGTAAGCAGAATCAAACAATTACAGACATTGATTGTAATATTGTAATGTTTATCAAATGTGAAACACTTAGCTAATCTGATAAAAAAAAATTACCCAAGAAAGTTTTGAAGGATGAAAAATGCTAGTCACCTCCAGTGAGATGACAGAGAGAAGTGATGAATTTTTAATGTAAATTAAAGTGTATAATTTTTCCACTTAGTTTATTTTTTCTTTTTTTGTGATATGGTTATTTTGTATGATTTCACATATATATGTGTGTGTGGGTATATATATATATATATATATATATATATATATATATATATATATATATATATATAATTGATAGCACATTTTTTTCTAAATAGATGGAGCAAGAATTGGAAGAAGAA